>JAOTQJ010000001.1:33998743-34011318 GCA_025642045.1 Solanum sejunctum | reverse complement strand
TTTAATGAAAAATTATATGAATATTAATTAATATTTAAAAAAATATATTTTTCAGTATAATAATATAAAAATATTATAATAAATATATATACATATTTATAACTTTTAAATATTTATTTTTTTAAAAAAAAAAATTAATTTAAATTAAAAAAATTAACTTTTAAAAAGCACATATAGCAACAACGAACAACAATAACATATTCAGTGTAAACTTTAAAGAGGATAAAATATACATAAACTTTGTTGCTATCTCATAAAGATAGACACATTATTTCCTAAAATAAAGCACAAATAGCAATTAAAGAAAAATAAAGAGAGTAAGTCACAATTTATCTTATCTTCCTGACTAAGGTGGATTTTTTAACCATAATTATAAATTTGCACTAAGAAAATTGAATTTTATGAAACGCAAAACGCCTATCTTTTTCTAATTTTTAACTCGAATACCCCGAAGAAAAAGGAAAACAGAGGTGTAAAGTTAGAAAAAATTGTCAAAAGAAAGGTCATAAACCGACAAAATAAAAAAAAGCAAAAGATGTGTAAGGATTTTTTTTTAAAAAAAAATTTCCATCAAATTATATGAATATCAACAGTTCAGCTGCATCACCATAATCTTTTCTTCCCAAGCTAACACGTCGCCTTCACGATAACTTCACCATCGGATAGCCTCTTTCCGGCGAATATCTATCGATAATCTCCTCCGTATTTGCTGTATTTTCCGCCGCCGGTGAATACGTCTTGTCCGTATATACACAAAAATCTATATACGAAAAGCATTTTATTCATAAAAAGTAAAGTAGAGTATATACTTTATACCGTCCGTTTCTATACTCTACCGTTTTGATTCGTATAGAAGAAACGAGAAAATTGTGGCCTCTGTCTGTTGCTTTGTTTTCTTCTGCTTTTTTATTTTTAGGGACACATTTTTTTTGTGAAGTTATTTTGGAGGAGATTTAAATCTGAGGAGCTTAGAGAATGGAGGTGATTGAGTACTGGCTTGTGTTTCTCTGACATTTAAGCTTTGAGGCTTTTTAGGGATAGAAGTTGGTAGAGTTGATTGTGGATTTTTTTTTCTATTTGGAGGAAACGGTGAATGGCGGTGGAGTATAAATGTTGCGAGACAGGGTTCTTCTTACATATTTTGGTAATTTTTTGTCTGGTACTTTTCGCTGGGTTGATGTCTGGGCTTACGCTAGGACTCATGTCGCTCAGTCTAGTTGATCTGGAAGTCCTTGCCAAGTCTGGAACTCCTAGTGATCGTAAAAATGCTGGTATTGTTTCCTTTCCTGCCTTCTGTTGCTTACCTTGTCTGCCTTTATGGTATATGATAAAGTGGATTTGTTAGTTTGATTCCTTTTATGTATTTTGTGCGATAGCACATACTGTCTATTTTAGTGAATGTTCTTGGATTTTTCCAGATGATAAACTCAAGATCTTTAAGCAATAATTTTTGTTTCCTTCAGCTCACATATTTTCATAATCTGTTTTGTGAGAGAAGAGAGAGTAGCAGTCAGTATGCTTGGACTTTGTATGGACTAGGGACTAGCAAATTATCTGCCAAGAAATGATCTTTTTTTTCCTTTCTTGAGTAACCTTTGAATCAATCAAAGATCATTTGTGCTGCAATCCGGAAATAGTTGGGGCCAGTTATATGAATCCTCTAAATCAACTTTGCTAAATTTGAGCTTATTTCATTTCAATACTGAATAATTTGTTCTTTAATGCAAATTAGGAGTTCAATCTCATAATTTCAATACTAGTTGGAGTAACCTTGAATGCCAAATTTAATTTGTTGTTGTACTGGTTTGTCCACACATAATTTGTGGTTGATAGAAGATCTGGAAAAGAGGGGTGCTGAGAATGATGAATTGAGAGCGAGAAAGCTAGGCATGCAATAAGTTGTTCTATCTGCTTTCCATAGTTTGTAGAAGTAAATGATACTGAGTTGTGTGGCGTTCCAGCACAGTGATTATTTAGGGAATTATGGTTTCACAAATTCAGACTTTTTAATTTTGTCTAAACAGAGAAGATCTTGCCTGTTGTCAAAAACCAGCATCTATTGCTTTGCACCCTGCTTATTTGCAATGCTGCTGCTATGGAGGTATATATGCAAACTTATGATTGTATGTTTCAACAAGCAACTCTTGCATTATTTGGATATTGAGTTAACTCTTAAAACTGTGTGATATCCTTTCAGGCACTTCCCATATTTCTGGACGGCCTAGTTACGGCTTGGGGAGCTATACTGATTTCTGTCACGTTGATACTTCTGTTTGGTGAGGTGAGGATGTTATTTTGTTGACTGTATGTTTTAAAACCGACTAAATCAGGACTTGTATTTAGGATGGCACTTGGGTGGGATGGGTGGCTGGGTATTCCCGTACACCCACTCAGATGGGAAGGGAATTATGGTCCTTCATGGTGTGTGTGCCTTCTTGCACTTATTGGATTTATCTACACCGTATTTATACACACGGGGAAGGAATTCACTTTAATTACGTGATGTGATTCTTAAGGAAGTCAATGCCCTTCTCTTGTTAGGGTTCATTAGTTTTTTCCTAAGTTGCTTTATGATTGTTTAATTTGGGTGAAATTGTTGTCACTCCCTCCACTCAAATAAGTGCAGTTAATTCTCTGTAAAATTTTGAAGGAAATACATAAAATAAGAGATTTCTGCAGCATTGTTGAGACAGGCAAACGAGCTTCTGGTTGGGGTTTACTTTCTGCACCTCATTACCATCCATGGATTGTTGCCTTAAGATGCCATTAGGCTTACTGGACAGTCCAAAGTTCTAGTGAAAAATGCTTCTTGTTCTTTGTTCCATGCTGCTTGGTTAATGGAGGAGGAATTTGATAAAAATGTATTTTTCGTAAAAACTCATTTTTAGGAAGAGTTCAGATGTATTAGTTTCCTTAAAAGTGAAATATTTAAGTTGTTTGGTGAAACCACATGATGAATTTACATGTGTTGCTTTTTTGTCAGTTTCATAAGAATTTACACGTGCTGCTTTCTGTTGTGTGGTTGAGCAGATCATACCACAATCTCTTTGCTCAAGATATGGACTTGCCATCGGTGCAGCTACAGCCCCAATTGTTCGTGTTCTTGTCTTTATCTGTTTTCCAATTGCATTTCCAATAAGCAAGGTAGACTCTTTTATGCTATGATTTATGTTCACTTTCCATTTAGTTAAAAATTGTCTTAATGAATTGAGTGCCAACAGTATTCCAAGTTTGATTATTAAATTTTGGCTTTGGGATGATAGTTGTTTGTTATATATTAGCTGCTCATTTAATTGCTGTGATTTCCAGCTGTTGGATTTTCTGTTGGGACATGGAAATAAAGCTCTTTTCCGACGAGCTGAGTTGAAAACTCTAGTAAATTTGCATGGGAACGAGGTAATTAATTGAAGCTATGTTGTTGATACAGTTATATGTTTGTGCTTCCAACACACTGCCTCATAGATCTAGCTGTTTTTATTTCCTATATCATCTAAATTGACTTGTTGCTTACTTTAAAACACTTGGACTATGATTCTACTTGTTTTTCGATCTAGAGAATGTAATGCTAAAAACTATGATTCTACTTGTTTTTCGATCTAGAGAATGTAATGCTAAACCACTTGAATTAGGATTCCTACTTACCTTGTGTTGATTACTTTATATTTCTAATACAGTGACTTCCTTGTAAATAGGCTGGTAAGGGTGGAGAACTTACACATGATGAAACAACGATAATTGCCGGTGCTCTTGAGCTGCATGACAAAACAGCCAGTGATGCGATGACCCCGATATCTGAAATCTTTGCTATTGATATTAATGCGAAGCTAGACAGGTTTCTATGTTTTTCTGTGTCACTATAACTTATATATTTATGTATCATGTCTCTTCAGCTGCTTGATACTCTATATTCCCTCATTTATTTGCAGGGATCTGATAAATTTGATTTTGGAGAAAGGGCATAGCAGGATACCAGTCTACTATGACCAACCTACAAACATAATAGGATTGATTCTGGTAATTGCTGATTTATTTGTGCAGTTTCCCTTGATGTAGTTGGAAGCATCTTCTTGCCCAATTTTGACACAAAAATAAAACAATTCCTCCCCACGAACTTCGTTTACATTTCCTGCTTGTTGCCAACTTTGTAGTGAGTCTGTCCCTATGTTTCATGAACTAAAAAAACTATTACCTAATAAATCTTCCACTTGCTTCCAATTTGTGGTTCCACTTGAATTGTGATTTTGACTTTGCAGTGACTCAGTATGTTTCTATGAACCCATAAACTGATGAACTTTGTTAGGAGAAATATCAGTACTAAAAAGTTTATGGAAAGTCTCCTCTTAGGAACTAGCCTTTTCTTAACAATGTTAAAAACAGTGACCATATAAGGCCAACTAGGAGGTTCAAGGGCTTACATGGGGCCACTGGAATTTGATGGCTGCTTTTGGAACTTCTACTGCTTGTGATTTCCCCCCCTATCATAATTTCTTAATTCATTTTTACCCAAGACAAAAATGTAGGGTGCTACATTACCAGACTTCATACTAATCATGACTTCCACACATGGTTCAAAACTTCCAATTTCCTCAAAGACTTCAATTGAATAACTTCACCTCCAATCATGAAATGCTTGAGATTCTGCATCGAGTGTTTGAGATATGCAATGTCCTCTTTTAATTAATTGATAAGCTGTGGCTAAATGAATTCTTAAACACTAAGGCCTGTCTCAATTTAACTTTATTCTCAGTGCTAAGCTGGCTTTTTCCTTGTCTTTTCATGTGAATAGTTAATTGTAGTCATCCACCATCGTACCATCTGTAAACAAGTCTATGTTTCAGTTTCGTCATTAATCCCTACTTATTTTATTACATTGTAGGTCAAGAACTTGTTGACTGTCCATCCAGAAGATAGAACTCCTGTGAAGAATGTTACCATCCGAAGAATCCCAAGGTATGTGTTTTATCTTAAGGGTGTTGGAGAACTAGTAGTAAGTCTTTACATGGCTGCAAAAGCAAATTACTCTTATGCTTTCTTTGGTCTGTGATTGCTGCTTGGATATATTTAACTTTTTTCATCAGTTAAGCAGCATATGATTTATAGGAACTTAAGTTCTTTTTGCTGTTTTCTTTTCAGTAACTCAGGTTCTTTTGGCATGTACTTTTTGATTTTCTGTTCAACCTTTTGATTCTGAAATTGGCTGCCTTTCCTGTGATGAGGAAGACTACAATCATCAATTCTGTGTCTATGCTGTATGCTGCTAATTGGTAGTCTTAGTGCTTTTTAGGTCTAAAAGATGGTTAAAGTCTTGTCATGTTGGTCTAAGGTGCATTTTTCTCAATTCACATACTTTCTTCTTTTTAGAGCTTTACAGTCTGAGTTTGGACATCCATTTTCCAGAACTACGGCATAATAGACATCTGTAAGGTTTATGTACAAGTTAGACATCGCCAAAAAGAAAAAAAAAAGAAGCTTAAACCTTGAATTGATAATGAATGGACATGTTCCGAATTACTCAAATTTGGCAAAGGTAATGAACTAGTACACTACCTGATACTTGCAATATAGCTGCAGATGAAAGAAGTCCTAGGTAGTAATGTGGCTTATCAAAGTTTTCCTCCCAACTCAAGCTAGCCAACTTGCTTACATGTGTCTACGAAGCATCAGTTGGGGATAACTCTCTCTGTACTTATATTTTTTCTGATTATTTTATGTTTCCACATTCGCATTACAATTTACAACAGAGGAGTGGGGAAGTGTATATGTGTCTCTCTGTGCACGCTACAACTTATGTTGCCCTCTTGATTTCTGTCTGATTCTAAGTGTGATCTATAACAACATATCAAAATTAAGGTAATAAATTAAGTTTGTGGTGTGTTTTGACTTTTGACTGGCTTGTCAGTTTTACAATTTTAGGCTTATATTCTGACGTGTGAGCCTCTAAATAGTTAGAAATACGATTCCTGAGAAAGGACTTCTAAAAATATTTGAAAATTCATCAATGAAAATGATAAGGATTTGCTCATGAAAGGAACATGATATTCAACTTCAATGGAAACAGGGCAACTTAAATGCTGTCCGTGATAGTGGCATCTGTACTCCAGATGAAAATATATTTTAGTAGCGTGTTGTATGTCATATAGGCTTTTCTAAGAAATGGTGGAAGGCCATCTGGTTTGTGTTAGTGATGCTGCATTCATTTTAGGTTGCAATCACTTTGTGATGATTGTTTTTGTGCTTCCTGTATCCCTCATAAACATCTTCATGATGTCCGTTCTTATGGGTGTAGGGTCCCAGATTCTATGCATTTGGATGACATCCTGAATGAGTTTCAGAAAGGTCATAGCCATATGGCTGTGGTAGTAAGACAGTGCAAAAATGATATGGATCAGCCTGCTAACAAATCCCCTGCAGAGAGTATGGTTTGCCTGCTGGGCTTATTTTTCTTTTATTGCATGTTAACCTTCTTTAATTTGGACACTCCACCTTCTCTTTGCTTTCCAGCTCCCGTGAAAGATGTCAGAGTAGACATTGATGGTGAAAAGTCTCCCCTTGAGAAGAGTCTGAAGACAAAGCGATCATTGCAGAAGTGGAAGAGTTTCCCTAACAATGGAAATGCTTCATTCAAAAGTACTAGGAGCAAAAAGTGGACAAAAAATATGTACGCGGACATTCTGCCAATGGATGGAAATCCCCTGCCAAAACTCCCAGAAGAGGAAGAGGTGGTTGGAATAATAACTATGGAAGATGTTATTGAAGAGCTTTTACAGGTAAAACTTAATACAATTTGAGTATTATATGTTGAGCTTTTATCATTTAATGCTTTTCTAGTAGACTTCTGCAACTCGATCGATAATGTCAATTGTGCTGCTTCTTTGTTGTGTAGGAGGAAATCTTTGATGAGACGGATCACCATGAGGAGGTTTCCTGATCGTAGTTATGTTATATACAATGTATGATTAGAAATTTTTTGATGTCTTGTTAAAGAAATATATTTCACTAGACTTGAGAACCACTATAGTGGAATATTCTCGACATTTTGTACAAGTCGTTTCTGAGTTTTGCCGTGTATAACTTCACGGATGGCGAATGTGGGAATTTTCAAGAGTAAAATACTAAAATAGTGAAACTCTATCGTGCTGGCAATATCGCCCAACTGCTCAATTTTCAAGGGATGGTATAACTTGCTGTTGATCACAACTTGTCATGATCATCAAATTGCTCGCATTTTTAACAACTTGACAATTTGACATGGTGTCTACTGTCTAATAGTGGTGAGCTAAAGAACAAAGGATATACTGTCACAGTTAAAATTCAAGTGGATCATCTGTTAATGGTGCATACGCAACCAAAAAAAAACCCATATCTTGCCATAAAAATAAGCCCTTGGCAAAGGTCCCTATCAACAGCTCTATAAAGGAAACTACCTCCAATAGTTCATATATATAAAACAATAACCAGCTAGTTATATTTTGATGTTGAAGTCAAAACGGTATCTAAGAAAGCATAAATGTTATATGGGTCGTCAAGCCGCCGTGATCTCTATATAGAAGGCAACTTAAAGATAAAAGTCAAAAATACGTTGAGCACTTTCTGCCCCAAAATCTAAACAGAGGAAAAATAACTAAACCACCATCTAACCAAAACTATGACAAAAACAGAATAAAACAATAATTAAAACACAATAACTAACATATACCAAAGAACCACTAAAGTTCGAATAATAATATTATATTGTATGCTCAGAGTGGACATCCATAGGTGCCTAATAATAAACAACGAATTGGAATAGACATATTAACTTTATATAACTCCATATTAAAAAAAAAGACCAATTTTTCTATCTCCACACGGATGCATGGTAATCAAGACTGGACATCTGAAGTGTGAACATTATAAAATAAGAAGTCAACATTGGTTAAACAATAAATTAGCTAGGATGGCCTAACTCTGAATTACATAGCCAAAAACATTGGCTCTAATTAACTACTTACTCCCAGGCTCTGGGCTAGCTAGCTGCATCTAATTAATACCAAGGTGCAAATTCAATAAAATAAAGTTCTTGAAAAATAAGTACGATTCAAACTTAATTTTCTAGTGATTGATAAATAAACAAAGAAAATATTATCCCCAAAATATTCATATGTAATCTAGCGAAAACAATCTACTTTCCAAGATCTTTATAACAAAGTCAAAGATGGCTAAAGTGGTTAAATCTTTGAAAAGCTATAAGAAACTACATATAATCGAATATTTAAGATCAAGTGGAGTTTTTACATAATCCTAAATAATAATGAATGTGATAAAAGTTTAAATTTTCTTGGTTTTCAAGTTGCAAGGCGCGTGAAATTTCTAAATGAAATAGAGATAAATGCATCCAAAAAAGCAAAATATTTTAATGATACGTTGATAGAAAATAAGTACCAATTTTATTTTTTTTTTGGTTTCATTAGGCGGCACCAATAAAATATTAAAATGAATCAAATCATGTTGATATTGAGAAGATCAATCAAGACGATTCGACTCAAGTTTGAAAAGTCTTAATTTTTTCATAAGTTGTACAGTTTGATGGACATATTGCTTTATTTATTTGGTTGTCCACGACCCGTACAATATATGTATGCATATTTGTTTATGAACTCTATGATGCTATCCTAGACTGAGAAAGAGATTGTTCAATCATACGAGTATGCTCTCTCTCCAGCCATCAATTTGAGTTCTCGAAAACAACTGAACCAGCCACCCAGATGAGACTCCCACTGGAAAACATTCTTCTATCGTACAGCTCAAATTATTTTTTTCAAACTGAAACATCAAACTCCTAGTTAAAACACGGAAAATGTCATCATAATGTGCTAAATTAGTAAAGACAGCAAGTTGGGGTCAAATCAACCAGTTGTCAAGCCATGCTTAAATGATACAATAAACGAGTTATACTGACTTTGTTTCTTGAAGAAGCTTACATTGATTTTTGTTGAAGCGGGAATGAGAAATGAACGGTCATCTTTACAGGAGAAATGTGCAAAATATACAACAGCACACAACAAATGGAACTTCCCGCCAAGCAGGAGCACGAGTCTGATGTTTAACATCTGAATGAATCTATGAATTAAACAAAGACCAGAGAAGTTATCATGTGCTGCTTAGGGGATTACTTGATTATCTGTGACGTTTTGCTCTTTTCTCCTCTCTTCTCCTCCTTTTACCCTCTTTGTCCTTGGACTTCTTTTTTGATTTATGTTTCCTATAGTGGTCATGGTGCTTACTGGATTTAGCCTTCTTTGGAGCCTTTCTCTTATCATCTGATGGAGATTCACTTTCTGAAGAACCAGAGGAATTCAGCCAGACGGGCTTCTCTGGACCAATGACGACATGATCCCTGCTACCTCTGCTTAGTTTCATATCAGGACTTGCTGACTCTTTCTCTCTGGGATCTGGACTAGAGGGAAGGTAAGGACCAGCTTCATCCATCCGTGACCCGACAGTTCCCCTGCCTCGCTTGACCCTGCCAATAACAAGATGTTCAATCAGCCACGTGAGGCACATTGGAGTTTTGACACCCTAAAGACAAGTGAAGGTTTCAGAGATACATGCAACCATAAACAGACGTGGTCTGATTTCCTCCGTTTTCTTTTGACATAACACGAAACTAGATGCTTTGAAAGAAAGACTGACCTTGAATGCAAAAATTCCTCAATTTCAGCATCTCTCAATCCTTCATCTTCACTTGAATAAGAATCTTGTATCTCCCTTTTCTTTGATCGCCTTGTGCCTGAATCAGTATCACATCTCTCACATGACCTCCTTTCCGAGACACTAAAACTGTGGCATTTTGTATCACTGTTCTTATCTGCCGACCTTCCCTTGAGGCTGTTTTCAAGCTCCACCTCTTTCTGCCTTAACTTCCACATCTCATTTACTTCAACAGCCCGGTTAGCTGCAATTGGTAAAATTTCAGAGCCGCAAAAGATGCAACTAGAATACTAATATATGAGACCAGCCCATTGTGCCATATACGAGACTAATTTTACCCTTCAAATAAACTACACTTTCACATTTTCCAGACTGACAACCCTAGTGTTCATGTAGGTTCTACAGAAGTTGAGTCCTACACAACCTACTAAGGCAGCAAAACAACATTCACACAAAACAAAATTGGGGAAAAACAAATAAGCATATGTATGAAGTAGTTCTTATAATATCTTGTACACAACTTGAATGTATGTGCTAGCCAGGCGCTTATGCAATCAGTTGATTTCCTAACACTCTTGCGGGCGATATCTACTAATCTTACACCAAAAAGCCAAAAAATAATAATAAATCGTTATTTCAAAAAGTGAATATTTTCTCATAATTTACTTTCAATACATATTTGTTCATTTTAATCTTCCATATCACCAACCCACCAAATCCAAGCCAGAATTGTGTCGCAAACCCATCCTCTTATGTTTCCCAAATCCTTTGCCTTTCAAACATTATGAAAGCTGCCTAATAGTCCCAGACATAACACAACTGATGTGGAACACATTGAAGAATAAGTTCCAAAAACTCATATGTGAAGCTATTATGTAAAATTAAATATTTAGCATCCTCCTCTTGTGGAAGATACTAATGATACAGCAAAGCCCGTATGCACAAAGTGGAAGAAACAGTTCTTCCAACAGAGGGCCCTTTACTTCTCTATACGGTCTTTGACTTGGTTAATACTTTTCCCTAGTTGTAGGAAGCTTTTACGTCCCATTTCTTCTTCTATTTCCTTTATTCGTAGATACTTCTGTAATTAGTCCAAGTGCTCCCAACATTAGTTTAAAGAATCCAAAATGCAAAGCAAGGCCCTTTACTTCTCTATATGGTCTTTGACTTGGTTAATTCTTTCCTAGTTGTAGGAAGCTTTTGCGTCCCATTTTTTCTTCTATTTCCCTTATTGTAGATACTTTCGTGATTAGTCTTATAGTTCTCCCCTCATTAGCTTAAAGAATCTAAAATGCAAAGCCATAAGAAATCATACTCTAAGCTTCCATACTTCGTTTTGACTTATAAATCTTTCACACCATTTGGCTATTCTAAGCTTTACTACACTACACTCTAAATTTGCTCAGCGAGAATCAGGCAGAACTTACCACCAAATTTCTGCCTAGAGAAAGTAAAATTAGTTGGCTAACAGACACTACAATTAGGTGCAGCCAGATATTGATTTACTTTGGGTGAAAGAGTTTTTAAAGATGGGAAATAAGAACTAATGGATCAGAGCACAACAAAAAAGCTAGAACAGATGGGAAATAAAAGTGTTACTTGCCTTGTTGTACTCCAAGAACAGTTGCTGTTAAAAAGCGTGAATTTGGTCTCCCCCTGACATTAGGCCGATGAAGGTAAGAAAGTGCACCCTCTGCCTCTGCTTGCCGCCGCAATTCTGCAGCCTCTTTCAAAAGAATTGTCGCAATTCTATTCTCTGTCTCTAAATCCATATCTATCCCCTATAACAGTACACAACAGGCATGGTTTACTACACAGAACAGCAACTGGTCAAACAAAAAAATCTTGCAGCAGGGGCATATAAGCAGCTCTTACTACACATAAACCAAGTCCAATAAGAACTTTGTAAATATGTTAATCATTTAAATGATGCAGTCATTATCAAGATTTGTCTGTCTGTAGGTGACATTAAATTAGCGGATCCCATAACCCTAGTTAAGTTGTACTAAAATCAAGGGCCGCTCAATAGAACAAGGGCTTCAAAATAACAAATCCTCCAAAAGAATCAACGCCCAAAATTCGAAGCTCAAATACAAAAACATATATATACATCCGAAGACGCAATAAAGTAACAAGTTCGATTAAAGCACGAGCAGAAGAGCGAAGACGAAGGAGATGCATACCTGCAGATCAAGCACCAGACCGATAGCACACTTGGAAAAAAACAAATACCCAACCCTAGAATATAATTGAAAAAAAATGTCCAATAATGGCATAGGGTGTGTTTAGTAGGAAGATGTTTTTAATTTTCTCAGAAAAATATTTTTCTAAACTAACATCTAATTTTAAATTGATTTTTAACCTCATTCTTACAACCACGATCCTCCTCCCCCCAGAAAATAATTATGTTTTAAAATAAAATAAAATTAAAAATTTATTTTTAAAAATTTTACTTTTTCTTTTCTATCCTTCCTATTCCGACTCATTTAATTCGTCCCACCCCAAAAAGAAGTAAAATTTTATTTTTAAAAACTTCAATTATTTACTCTAGCCTATGACCCCTCCGCCCCACACCCAGCCCCTCACCCCACTCCCACCCCCACGCAAAAAATAAAAATTTTATTTTTAATTTTTTTAAAAAATTGAAAAAATTTAATTTTTTTACATCATCCCCAAATTATTTTTAAAAAATATTCAAATTTTAAAAATTTAAATTTTTTACTCTACCCTTCCCCCAACTCCCCAAGCCTCCACCAAAAAAATAAATATTTATTTTAAAAAATATTTTAAATTATGAAAATATTTTTATGTTGAAAGTTATTTTTCTAAAAAATATTTTTTTATGCTCTAGCTAAACATAAATTTTTTTCTAATTTTTTTTTTTA
>JAOTQJ010000001.1:33980323-33996965 GCA_025642045.1 Solanum sejunctum | reverse complement strand
ACATCATTTGCGTAACATTTGATATATAATGTATTATTTATGTAAATACTTCTTTTAATAAATATAATACATTTTCTAATAATATAAATTAATTAAATCATATTGAAATATTTAAATTTCACACCTAATACTTATAATATGTATTATTTATTGAATTTAAAATATATTATAGTTATTTTTTTTATTATTTTCTCCTTTTAGTAATGTTAAAATAATTATTATATTAAGAATATATTACTTATATTTCTCCATGTGCATTAAAAATGTCTATAATGCATATGAAGTATCGAATTCAAAAGGCATTAGAATTGTAGTTCTTATTTATTTATTTTTATTAATGGTGTCAAAAAATATTATATCTAATTTTAAATATTTAAATACTATTTAAATTAGTTTATATGTTAATATATTAAAATATGTGTCAGTGCCATTGTATATATATTTACCTAAAATAAGTCTCTTACTTTAAGAAATAGTGAGAACATCATTTGCGTAATTTTTAATCTAAAATTAAATTTTAAAATTAAAATAATTAATTAATATTTAAAAAAAAAGAGAGAGAAAGAGAAAACAATAAAGAGAAATGATAGAAAAAAGTTCTTTTTCTCCTTCTCCTTCGCTTTACTATTCTTGGTAATAAAAATATAATTATATTTGATAAGAATTAAAATTATATTAAAAATTATAATTTAAATTAAAAAATATATTATTTATGTAAATGACTCTAAATTTAATTAGATTCATGTATCGGGTTAAGTTACAGATATGGGCCTGGATGTTGTTGAAATGACTAAACTGCCACTGCAACGGCTACTTACAGACATGTCAGTTCCGTTGTTTAAACTGAGTCCGCCATTCTCGCTTGTCATAGAAAAAACACCAACAAAACCCAGACTGGTTTTCTTACCTTTTCTCTTTCTCTCTCACACAAATAATTGTGTTGACGCTCCAATTTTCTGTGGAAATGGCAGAAGTGAAGCATCAGCCCGAAATCGAGCCCGAGATGGACGTACACGAAGGAGAAGACGACAAAGACGAAGACGAAGACGAGGACGATGAAGTGTTTTACGAGAGAATCGAAGCCCCAAAGTTCGTCGACTTCTCCACTCCCGACCATTATCGCCCTGATGATCGTTACTGGTTCTGCCTCCGTGTAGGTATATAATCTTTTCTTTCTTTATTGTCCATAAATTGAACTCTCTTTGTTTACTGTACTTTGTGCATTTAATGATTGACTGATAGACCAGTTTTGAGTTCATCTCTCTTGACTAAGAGCTATAATTGAGCTTCATAATTTCTTTTGATATCATTAGATCTGATTCTTGTCAAGATTTTGAATCTGATCTGAAATTTTGTACTCCTGTCTTTAGGATGAATTTAACCTAGGTCTAGTTTTACCTAGTCCCAGACCGTACTTGTGGGATTGCATTAGCTATATTGTTGTAGTTTTACGTGCCAAAGGCAAATGTAAGTAGGAATTTGTGATGCTCTAGCTATGTGTGAGATCAGTAGTTTCTTTTACACGGGTAGATAACATTTTCGTCAAGGGTGTTCATACTTTTAGAACATGGGTAGGTGATTTTTGTATTCGACAATTGATATATATATCAAAATATCTATATTTAACTTATATATTCAAAAAAGTTTTCTGACAACGAAGGGTGTGAATGTAGCTCCACCCTTGGTAGACAGTAGGATCTTGAATTTTAATTGATTAAGGACAAAAAATGTGTTATGTCAACCTTACAAAGCCTAAGTTTAGTGGCATTAGAGGGTGATTTCCAGGACTTTCTAGTTGTCAAATGGAACTCCAAAATTGTATGACTTGTGTTCTGTTTTCAGGCTGCGACCAAAAACACGAAGAAGAAATGGACTCTGAGAAAATCTACAAGGATTTTGTTCTCCGAGTAAGTACCTTGATTGCAACTTTTCCCTCTCGATATAATGACTAACGGGAGATCAAATTTTACGAGCAATATGGATAATGAGGATTCATGTAGCCAGTAGCCCCAATTTAGTTGAGATTGAGGCCTAGTAGTTATTGTACTGAAATTCTAAATGCTGATGTTGTTTTCTTTGTAATCAGGTTATGGCTGCTAGAAGCCCCAATGTAAGACTTCAGAAAGCACTAAGCAGACAGGCTGCAAGGTATGGTAGATCAGATACTCGTACAGTAAATGTTTATCTCATTGTTTGCGCTACTTGACAGTTGACATCGATATAATTTTATGTTTCAGTAAGAACATAAAGTGCCCACTTACAGTGCCAGCTAAATCTTCCAAGTCTAGACTCTCAAAGTTAGCCGATGTTTCAACCATTTCTCGTAAATTGATTGACGACAAAGAGAAGATCAGTCATCCATCAAAGCCAACTTCAACTCCAAAAATCAGAGGAAGACAAGTTGCTGCCAAGTATCTAACAACCCCAAGGAACAAAAAATGCCTTCCAAATCCAAATTCCTTTCATAGTGTGCAAAATCCAAAGCCTTCAGCCCTTGTTGTTCCAACGAATAGGATGATAGCAAAGGCTTTGGTCTTCAACTCCCCGAAGAAAGCCATCAGTTTAAAGAAATCAGTGGAACTGAGAACTCCCTTAACCAAATTATGTCAAGGAATCAAGAAGCTAGAGATAACAGATCAAAAGAAGCATCTACTGGATTACTCCAGAAAGTCAAACAATACAAAACCTAAGTGCAGAGAGCCTTTGAGGAACAGAAATCCTCATAAGGACAAAAGCAAGACCCCCAAGAATAGCGGGAAGTCTCAAACTCGAGCACCAAGGGAAGCCAGACCTGTAAACTCAACTAACATTCAGAGCCAAGCTAAACTGGAAAAGCAGTGCCATTCCAAGAATATGATAGAAAATGAATGCAGCAAGGAAGAGATTGATTTAACACTGAGAGATGGAAACAAAGAGATTGCTATTGCTTTAGACAACCATAAAAATTCTACACAGACACACGCTAATGTCTGCTCAGCTTTACTATCTACCAAAAATCGGGATTTGGCATCTCCAAATGCCATGACAGATGAATTGAACAGCGATGCGGATCAGAAAGATTTAGTGGGAAATGATCTCCCACGAAGCCAACCACCAAATGGAGAAGATCATAATGGTACTGAATTGAATACTATGGACCATTCCATTTGTTTTCAGACTTCAGAAGGGGCAGGACATCACCACAATGAAGGCGTGGACAGTGATGACAAAGAGAATGTTTCCGCTCCAGATGAGAACAGGTCTAGAATCAGCTTGCTTTTTCAAATCTCTTCAAACTATCTGTTACACAACCAGTTGTCACATTGGTGCTTATATGTATAATTTTGATTCCAGAAATTTCACCAACAATTTAAACCAGGCTGGACAAAAGGTTCTTGGTGTGCAGAAGATGCAAAAACTCATTAAGAAGGTATTTCTTTCTTCTTTTTCCTGTTTAATGTTCAGCCTTCAATTGAGATAATTTCTATGAATACACTGTAAATATGATTGATGTGTACAGGATGCTCAACCAGCAGTCAAGAATCTTAAGGAGAGTTTGCTTTCCACAAATGTTGTTGCTTCAGGGATGAAGCCGAAGAAGCCAAAGCCTACAAATCCTAAACCTTTCAGGCTAAGAACTGATGTAGGCAATTCTATCCTTTATTCTACTTGATTTAACAAATAAGTATTAAATGCTTATGACTGAGAAATGGATTTTCAGGAAAGGGGAATTCTTAGGGAAGCTGACCTTCAAAGGAAAAAACAGGTTAGTGATATTCAAGTAATTTTTCATTGCTACAATCAGGGGAAACCATTTTCCTTTCTGGAATTCTCTCACTGTGGTAATTAAATATTCTCTTGAATATGTTGTTTGTGGTATTTAGGGCAATATAGAAGATACTGACAATGAAAGCAGATGCACCAAAGACAATCTTGAAGGCAATGAGAAAGATTTAAAGGGCTTGCAAAATGATTTATCTGTAAGTGTAATGTATCTCAAGATTTTCTTTAATTTGTTAGTATGTTTCATTTTTTACCAGTAACTTGGCTAGGAAAGCTCGGAAGATTTTGAACCATTTCATATCTGATAATTTGCAGAATGAGAGTGGGACAAAAATCAATAAGACTTCAGACGGGAAAGTGAGATTGAGGAAATCCAGTATAACACCAGAGAGATCTAATGCTACACAAGTAAAGACAGCTAATCTAAGAAAAGCTAAATCCCCCAAGGTACCATGTTTGAGGCAAGGTCAGCAGCTCACTGTAATACAAGAAACATCAGCTGAGATTTCAAAACTAAATAAAGTGCGGAAGCTTCACGAAACCGGTGCTTCAGCCATGTCCCAAGTTAAGGCTTTGACACCTTCCAGAACGTTATCTCGTGGAAGAAGGCCTCTGACAATCCCAAAGGAGCCATACTTCCACAGCACTCACCGGCCCAAAAGTTGCACAAGAAACTTAGTGGAACAAGTGCTGCCCATGCAAAAGGATTCAATTATTTCGTGAGTTGTGTATGTACTTCAAATCATTCATTTGAGTAAAACATTAAGTTTTGAGTTATGTGTATTCACAAAAGTTACAGAAGAAACTAAGCATAACATGTTGTAATATTAAAAGTGAACTAGTTGATTCTTGAGTTGTGTACTTCAAACGACTCATTTTAAGTCCAGCCTTAAGTAGCCCTGGAGAAAATACATAATTTTTCTAAAGTCATAAATGTTTTTATCCAACCCGATAAACATAATTTTGTACAACATTATTCACTTCCAGAGGAATATGCGCTTCCATTGTTGTTTATATGCAATGCCAAGAGTGGAATATACAACAACAACATACCAGTGAAATCTCACAAGCGGGATCTGGGAGAGAAAAATTTATGCAGACCTTACTGCTACTTCATAGAGATAGAGAGACTGTTTCTATAATATGAAGCAATAATCATAGTGGTTGCATATGTTTGGGGTGTGTGGGGGGCGGGGGTGTCAAGCATGTAAATGATCAACTAAGTCAACTATTTAATTTAGTTACAACATTACCAAACTTGTGTCTCAAGAAGTCAACTACTTGGAGGCGACGGTTTCTGGCACTTTTTTCAGATATAAAAAATCAGCAGATCATGGAGGCAAGCTAATATAAAAAGGTTCATATCAGAATTTCCAGAGTAGCCCTCTCTTCATCCATTCTCTAAACATGGGTCATAAAAAGAAGGAGAAGCTTGCCAAACCTCAAGAAAAGGGTAAAAGCTTTGTAGAGCCATGGCCAAATCTCCCTCAACAGCTCCTCAACTTTATTGGAAGCCAACACCCCGATGAAACAGATCGTCTTATGCAAAACGTCAGCTTCCGAGGTGTTACTAAATCATGGAGAGCAGCATCTAAGCAATGTAGTGCCAAAAATGCACGACTACCCTGGCTTGAAATTTCCGACAAAGAGTCCGAGACTCAAGAGCATACCCTTAACATCTCATTTCGACCAGGTGAATATTGGTGGTACGGTAGAAGGCCATGGTATACTCCTTGGACGCGTTTTTATGGATGTTCACACGGTTTGATAGTCGCAGGAGGGAAGCATCCTGCAGAGTACTATCTCATAATTCCTACTGAAAGACACAGTTATTGGAGTATTCCCCCTTGGGATCCCACAATTCCATTCAAGTTTGCAACTCTGTCTTCATCTCCTCACAAGAATTACAAAGAGTGTTATATGCTGGTGTTAACAGGATGTTCGAATCCAGCTTTTGTGGTTTCTCATCTTGGATGCCACAATAAATGGATGAAAGAAGAAAACACCTTGCTTGACCCGAACTGCTCAAAAAGGAAACTAATACAATTTACTAATGCCATCGGCTTTGAAGGTAAGTTCTATGCATTAAGTTTGCAAGGTACTTTAGCAGTAATTGAAGAAATCGAATCCAAGTTTCAAATCACTAGATTAAGCAGAAGACGATCCGTTCCATCAGTTTTCTCAAAGCACTTCACAGAGTATCTTGTTGAATCCAATGGAGAGATCTTGTTGATTTTCTTGTTATCGGAACAATCAACTATTAAGGTGGACAAAGTGGAAGTGTTGAAGCTCCAGGTGGATGATTTATCCTGGTCAAAATTGGACAACCTTGGAAATAGAACATTATTTGCGGGGACTAATTGTTGTATGTCAGTTAATGCAAGTCAACTTGGCTGCAGAAGTAACTGTGTCTATTTCATTGAGCGCGCGACTAATACTTGGCGGTTTTATGAAATGGGAAGTGCTACTATTTCACCCTGTTATGATGATTGTGGTTCTCAAACAAACATTCCAGTATGGGAAGAGCTACTGGAAAACAAATTTCTTGTAAGATGAATATGCAATTTATTATGAATTTTAATTATTTGGATTTACTATGCAATTCCACCCTTTCTTGTAATAATATTTTAATTATTTTTAAAATTTTAATTTATTTATTAAAAAGGCAATAAAAGAATCATTTATTAAATTGTAAGTTATAATGAATTGTTTAATATACTAATTCATTTATCTAAGCAAATGAAAGAATTCTTTGTCCATTGATGTTTCATATAAAATTCGTTAGTATTTCTAGAGATTAAAGTATGTATAAGTTATAAAGATGAAGTTATTACGCATTTATGATATATATGTATAGATAATGGTATGTATATTACTCTTAATAATTAAAATTCAAGTTAGCTGAAACGTCTTCTTTTTGAAAATATTACTGAAGCTCCAAAAATGAAAAGTTGGATAATCATTGTATTTCTAGATTAAATTTAATTAAATAATAATATTCTAATTATTTTTTTAATTATAAATTATTTATTAAAAAGAAAGAATCACTTCAATGTAGGGAAGTACAGCTTGTCTGTCGATGCTACCGGCAGATTGTACTGAAAACATCCAGAGGGGTTGTCTGTCAATTCAGTTGGAGTTTGTGGTTTTGAATTGGACCAACGATTTGCAATTCTGGTGCCGGACGACAAGGAGTCAATTGAAATTCTGCCTTCTAATGTAGAGGAGGATCTCAAGCAACATTATGAGGAGGCATTGAATAATCTGCGCTCTGATGCAGAGGACGATCATCCGGGGCTACCTGATGATTATTATTTGCCAAAGAATGCTGATAATCACGTGCAATAATTTATTATGCAACGTCCTAAACTTAGAGACGATGGCTGGCTTGAGCGAGTTTGATACTAAAAATGAAGATGATAGCATAGAAATGAATTTGGAAGAGCCGGAGGGGTGGGTCTCTCTAAAGAGAGGGATAATTGTTGAAGGGATTGAGATAAGGCCAAAAATGGGTTAATTACGACTTCATTCTTTCCATAGAGTGACATATACTTTAAATAGAACGTGTTTTTCTCTTTCCATTTCATAAAACTGTCAATTATTAGTGAAGTAGATGACATGTTTGTTGTCCATTTGTAAGCATGAGATGCAGAAGACATTATTTTTCAAGAATCATCCTTCTTCTATTTTTTTAATTTTACAGTTGATCCTCAGTAGCAATACCATGTAGTGTATATATAACGCGTCAAAATCTTAATTGAGCCATTGCCCCCATGGCAAATCGATATACTACAGTGATTAATCAGGAAGAAGAAAATCACAGAAGGAAGTAACACAGGTTGCTCCTGGTAATCAATTATCCATTACCAAAGAGGCTGCATTGAGGAGCAGGTGATATTGCTTTTGCTCACATGTCGAATAGCCACCAGTCTCCACCTATTTGGTTAGTAAAGTTGCTCCTGCATCCTATCTTTTTGGCATTAATCCACATACAACATTCCTCTTCGATGAACAATGTTCTTTGCCCAAGGCTTTCCATCTTAACCCACAACAGTTTTGGAATATCAAGCCTGTAAATTTCAGCATCATCTACTTTCTTAATGGATCTTTTGGAGATCAAGAAAATCAATAAAATTTCCCCTTCTGATTCAACTAAAATTTCCTTGAATTGCCTTGAAATAAGAGAAGGAACAGCCCTGCTTGAGCTGATGTCAGTGATAATAAGGCTAGAATCGATTTCTTCAACAACTGCAAGGGTTCCCTGCAAACTCACTGCATAGAATTTCCCATTAAAGCCAATGGCATTTATGAACTGAAGATGTTCACCTGAGCCAAAAGGATCGGTGACATTACAATCTTGTTTTGTCCACACACATTCTTTCCAGCTCCCGTATTACAGAACACAAAAGCTGGGGAAGAAGATCCTGTTAGCACCATAATTGTACAGGTTTTCCCATGATCTTTGAGATCTATGGGATGAAATGTTGATAAAGTTGCAGACTTGAATGGAATGCGAGGATCCCAAGTTGGAAGTTTACTGTAAGTCTCTCTGTAGGATTTCCACAGAAAGATATCATCTGGATAGCATCCAACTGCTATTAGTAAACCATGGGAATGACCCTTGAAATATATCCAAGGGTCCTTCCATGTTCGCCATCTTCTACCATAAGGCCAGTAATATCCACTGTAAAACCAAATATGGAAGCAGTGAGAATGATTCTTGTTTTGTTGAATTTCTGTGAGTTGTGGCCATAGGGACTTCCCTATCGGGCTACAATTTTTTGACTTTGCTGATCTCCATGACTTAGTGACACCACCGAAATGAACATTTTCCATTAGACTGTGTTCAGTTGAGATTAAGCTGGTGAGTTCTTTGGGAAGATTTGGCCATGGTCTTGAGCTTGTATTGGTGTCTTTCTTTGGTGAAATTTGATTCTTTTCCTTCTTGACTTTTTGAACCATGTTTTGTTGTTGTTGTTTTTTTGCGAAATGGGAGCTCGAGAAGGAAATGATATGGGCATTTAGCTTGAGGTAGAGGCTTAAAAATGATCAAAGAGCAGATGTGGCTACCAAGTAACCATAGCCTCCAAGGTAGTTGCTTTCTTGGAGCATAAGGTTAGTGGCAGTTTCTTTCAATTAACTAATTGAGTTGACTATTTAGATGCCTTATTATGTTGGAAGGAATGGACACTCAACCTATAAAAATGAATTCCTTCAAATCACAATTGATCTCTGCACCTTATTGCATATTTTTATACTTCGTATATCCAGTTGACCAATAGAACGTAAATGATAAAATAAATTTTGAAGAAGTCAACTATCCTATTTCTTGGAGCATAAGACTAATAAAATAAACAGCTGGGACAGGGAGGATTAGATCATAAAAACATTTTTTGGATTGTCAGACAAGCTCAGAATAAGAGCTTGTTCTTTTCGACATAATCTATACATGGCTTACGTGGTTGCTATTGGCGGCATGGTAGAACGAGGCCACGTTATGATATCCTTGGAAGCATTTTCACTGCTACTCACTTTGGTCAATTGTGGATGGAGAAAGGATACCTATTGATTACTGCTTTCTGAATAGTTCCAGAGGAGGCTATGGTCATTGGACTACTCCCCCGTCTGACCGCAAAATTTCATTGTCATTTCCCTATTCCAGTTATGGTTGGGACTGTTGTTGTTTCCCAACTTTTGTGGTTTGCAATCAAAATGGACTTGTTGATCCAAATGATCCTAAGGGGCAACTTGATACAATTCATAATGCCATTATCTTCGACAGGAAGTTTCATGCACTAAGTTTGCAGGGACGCTTGCAGTAATAGAAGAGCATGAATCTCAATTTCAAGTCATGCGATTAAGTAGAAAACGAGTCATTCCTTCAGACTACTCAAAGCATTTCGTAGAGTACTTTGCTCATTTTCCTGATCTCAGAAGCATCAAACAGGATGATGGACAAAGTGGAAGTGTTCAAGCTGGAGACTGAAGATTTGTCATGGTTAAAGCTGGACAACCTCGGAGATAGAACTTTTTTGCAGGGATCAATTGCTGTTTGTCAGTGCCTGCAAATCAAGTTGGCTGCAGAAACAACTGTGTCTATTTTACTCATCGTCACATTGATGGTTGGAGACTGTATGATATGGGAAGTGGTTGCATTTCCCCAGTTATGATGATACTGGTTCCGAGATTAGAAATCCATTGTGGGAGGGGCCAATAACTGAGAAATCATTACAATAATGAAACACGTTTATGGTTTAGTATCTCGTGTATTTTGTATTATCATTCTAACATGTTAGAGACCTTGTTACTGTGTAAAATTGGATATGAAGTATAACTTGTTGTAAACAACTTCACTTTTAAAACATGGCACAGCAAAAACGAAAAATATCTCAACAAACTAACCAACCCAATAAAAATTTAAAATTTAAATCATCCTAAAACCTAAGCGACATAACTATTGGGCTAAAAGAAACATTAATGTAGTAATTTAAAAAGAAATTTTCAATAATTATCGGGGCTAAGAATTACACCAATGGAAAATAATATTTCAGTCAAGCTCTTCATCAGCAATATACCCAGCCTTGGTCTCCTCTGCAAGACTTCTGTACTTGTTCCGCAACTTCGTCCTGCCCTTGTTCAGAAGAGAACTAGGTGACATATGCATCCTCTTTGCACAATTCTCTCTTCTTACTTCAGGCATAAAAACTCGAAAAGACACCCCTTCAAATTCAGGTTTGTACAGTTCTAAATCATCACTACATTCCGTTACTGGTGCAAAGCAGAAAACATTCTGGAGATGTTCGTTTTCCGTCATGTGAATTGTGAAACCGTAGCCTAAAAATCTTCTTATGTAACTTACCTGTTTCAACTGTGACCAGGTGCTGATGGTGACTCTTGTTCTGCCTAGAGTGAGAGTGCTTGTCTTATCGTAATCATCCTCTAGAATTCTCAAAGCTTCTTGTTTGGTGCCATTGCATACTCTCCTTACATGCTCCATTATGTCATCTTTCATAGCCTTTGCGCTTGCGTGTTGTCTTGCCTGATTTGAAAATTTCTCAAGACTGCCATTCTCAAAGATTAAAGCAAGTGCCTCAATGCTAGCAAGATTAACATGTTCATCATCGTCCTCTAGCTGTTTCAGAAGATAAGGGATCAACCCTTTCCACTTTTTAGGGCTAATGCTCCATCGGTCCGTGGTGCTTGAAAGGAGGAGAGACCAAGCTGATATTGCTGCAGCAGCCACAGAGGATGGAAGTTTGCTTTCTTGATTCATGATTTTCCATATAATTTCCATTGATGTTTCGGTGTCTTCCAAGTCTCTGGCAGCAACAAGAGTAACAATAGCCAAACACTCTATCACCTTGATCGCATGAGTTAACTTGGACTTGATCAGCAATTCCGGAATAAACACAAGCGAGTCTCTATAAACCTCATGCGCATTATCACCCGCGCCAAGAGTCAAAATAACCAATGCAATCAGATGTAATGCTAAATCAATTTCCAAAGCAGAACCCCGCTTCAAACAATTTTGGCATCGGTATAACATAGTAACAAAATTATTTTCTGCAAATTCATAATGAACAGTGGTCTCAAATTCCTCAACCATGGTCTTTAGCGCTTTTTCTCTTACACAACTCTTTTTCTCAAGTAAATCTTCTAAATAAGGATAGATCATCTTCCTTGGAATTTCTATGGGAAAATCATCCTCCGTAAACGATTCCTTTAACTTTTCAAACTTTTTAAGTTTGCTGAGTTGGAGGCGACTGAGTTTTTTACGGGGCATTCTCCGTTCTCGCTGGCAAAGACTCGACATATTGCCGCTACTTTTTTTTTCGAGCAAAAAGACAATGTTTGAGTTTGCAAAAGTGAGGGTGTTTTTTTAGTTTGTAGATGAAAAGCCAATATAAATAGCTGTTTTCCTAGTGGATTTTGGTTTGGAATTTAACCTTTTCCCAGTAGAAAAAGGATTTGTAATTTGGAGGTTGAATTTGAAAGAATTTCGATTCCTAATAGTGTTAGTTCAATTTTGTCATTAACTACCTGGAGATATTTATATTTTTGTATCATAAAAACTAGGGCAGTTATGTTTTTTTCATTGACAAACTTATAGACCCAACATAAAAACAAATTATTTGCCAACACATGAATTATATTTCCATAAAAAGACATTAGTCCACACCTGAATCACTAATTCCACCCAATTCAGGAATACGTGTATTTTTGCTTAGAAGTAGTATTTTGTAACTATTTTTGGTTCCAAATACTTGTTGGAGAGTCAACTTTTAAACTGAATTACATTAACTCGATTTTTTTAAAACTAAAATTAAAAATTTAAAAATTATATAAAAAATATTATAAATTATAATTCTTTTTTATCTTTTCATTTTAAAATTTTAATCAAAAGTTTACAACACAAATGCTGTAAGATTGAATGCTGATTGAGACTTATTGGATTCTTCACAGTTAGCGGTGGCAATTGGTAAGTTGGGTGAAATTTGAACGGGTCATAATGGATCAAGATAACAAACAGGTCAAGACCCAATTTGAATTTGCTTAGATTTTGTACACTATTATTAGAACTGTCGATACGGGTTGGCCCACCCTAACCAGTCTTTATATACAGGCTTTGGAATTTAACATGTCAGGTCGGGCTAGCCTTTTTTATGGGCTAGAAAACAGTTAGCCAACCCATCAGTACGTGGACTGCAGGCCTTGTCGGATCAACTCACATTTTTAGAAGTATATTTATATTATAAAATTTTAAATTAAATTATAATTTAAAAACATTAAAATAAATAGCAACAGGACAATATTATATGGTATTAGTATTATTATTACATATTACAAAAATATAATTTGTATCTACATTTTAATATTTAAAATTTTTAAGTGAACTTTGAGTTTAGACACTTATTTTTTTAATATTTTATTTTATTTTTATTTTTAATTCGACTCATGGGCTGACCCAATCTATATTGCAAAAATTCCAGAAATTAGCAGATTTATTTAGGCCACGCTAAAAAATTCTTTTTCTAAATGGACTCTAAAAATTTTTAGTTTAGTCGTGCTAAATCACAAATTAGCTCACAGTGATGGCTCGAAGAAATTGATAAAAGGGTTCAGTTCTTTTCCAGCTGTTGATGCAGAAGCTGAGCAGGAAGATGAATCAACCCACGAAACCAGTCTTTCAGATAAGCTAGATTCTAAAATTGCTTTCAAGCCGGATCCCAATTTCGTATAAAACGAACATATATTCTATCTCATAGTTTTAATCACAATGATGAAGAAACTTAATTGATTATATGAAAAATAAAATTGGTTGTAGGGTAGATCGACTGATCATTTTCTATAAGTGATTTGGATACGAAATAATTACTTGCTAGTTGAAGATTTATCAATGCAACTGTATAATACACTCTTTCTTCAGAAGTGTCATATATACACTAAGCATTCTTTCTGAGCTTATAACAAAGTTCAATATTCTGCAAATCCTCTGCTCTCAACAAGATAGTTCAACATCATGACTTGTCATTAGTTAACAAGTTCTTGTTCCTGCCATCCTCATTCGGCGAATTCACAACTACATTTGTCAGCTTACAAGGCTCCGCCTCTTCTAGCATATGAACCACCATCCTCATGGAAGGTCTTAATGCTGGTGTCCTTGACGTGCAATGAACTGCAATTCTAAGGACCTCTACAGCATCTTCTTTGAACCCCTCGAAAATACTTGAGTCCACCAAATCGATCATGCTAGTTCTGTTTCGTATCTTGCTACAAACCCAATGGACTATGTCACTGTTCTCCCCATACTCTGAATCCATCGGCTTCTTTCCAGTCACTAATTCCATTAGTACCACGCCGAAGCTATAGACATCACTCTTCTCGGTCACCTTGGTTGTGTAAGCATACTCTGCAATGAAGAAACAACAAAATTTTGAATTTGGCAAAATTGTATTCAAGTGATGATGAAAATGGAAAAGGGAAAAGAAAAATATGTACCAGGAGCAATGTAGCCATGCGTCCCAGCTACAACATGAGAAGAGTCCTTAGTACCATTGACATGCAAAACTTTGGCAAGTCCAAAATCCGCAATTTTGGGCTTCATATGTTCATCCAACAAGATGTTGCTAGACTTGACATCCCGGTGTATCACAGGTCTGTCATATCCGTGATGCAGATACTCAAGCCCCCGAGCAGCACCTAATGCAATGTCATATCTCACCAACCAATCCAACTTGACTTTCTGAGGCGTGTGCAATTGATCCCATAAGCTTCCATTAGGTAAGTATTCATAAACCAGCATATTTGAGTCCTCACTTGTGATGCTACAGTACAATTTGACAACATTGACATGCCTAATGGAACTTAATGTGGTCACCTCAGCATCATACTCCTTTGATCTGCCATTCTCCTTAACCAGTATGGCTGAGGAGCTCCGGTAAACTTTCTGATCACTAGAATCAGATTTAATGATGTGTTTCACAGCTAACTGTTTTCCACAATTCAAGACCAATCGGTACACATTCCCTGAACCACCTCTGCCAATCAAATTTTCTTGCTTCAATGCCTTCAAGACTTGATCTTCACTAAAGCTCAAAACTTGAAACTGTTTGATATCCCAAGAATCAAGTCTCTTCACGGGAATATTCTGATTATTGTGCTTTAACTTCACATACACGAAACATGTAAGCGACAGAACAAGAACAACCACCCCAGCTATCAAGCACAATATGACTGCCCTGTGGTCTCTAGATGTGTGAGAATCTGATGAACATGGCCTGAGACTACCGAAATTGTCACTACAAAGATCGGGATTTCCCAAAAAGCTATTACTAAAAGCTTTTATTGATAAAGAATCCGGTATGCTACCACTCAACCTATTGTTTGACAAATCAAGCAGGCTTAATCTTAATGCTGAAAGCATCGCTGGAATTTGACCTGAGAGCCTGTTATCAGATAGATTGAGAGAGTTCAAGCTAGGCAAAGAGCCAAGACTTGCGGGAATTGCACCAGAAAGTGAATTGCCAGCAAGATTAATTTCATCGAGAGAAATACATGATCCTATAGAATCTGGAAGACTTCCAGAAAACAAATTATACTCTAAATGAAGAGTATTAAGCTTCTTAAGTTCGCCGATTGCTGCTGGAATATCACCAGAGAACTGATTCGCGCTTAGATTAATGGCTACTAATGAAGAAGCTTCTGATATTGTCTGTGGCAATTGACCACTGAACTGGTTGTAGGCTAGGAACAACTGTGCTAAAGACTTTGCTTCACCAATATTTGATGTCACTGGTCCTTCAAAAAGATTCAGTTGGAGATCAATCAGGCCCAAATCAGGTAAACCCCAAATTCCACTAGGGACTACTCCTGAAAGTGAATTGTTGCTAACTCGTAAACGCTGCAACGACAAACAGTTTGCATAATTCGAAGGTATCCCACCAGTGAACTTGTTCTGGAGCAGCAAAAGATCAGTCAAAGTCCCTTTCTTGCACATATCAGGTGGTATTGAACCAGTGAGCATATTCTCAGAAACATCAATGAACAAAAATTCTGCCCATGATCCAATATCTTGAGGAAGAGAACCAGAAAACATGTTTCTATACAGTGACAGTTCTGTAAGAAACTTGAAATCTCCAAATTCAACTGGAATCTCACCAGAAAGACGGTTTTCAAACAGCTGCAAAGATTCAAGAAGAGACAAAGACTTGAGTTCTGAAAGATCACCTTCAAGGTTGTTAGCTGAAGCATCAAAGTTGACAAGGCTACTGAGATTTCCAAATCCCACAGGGAACTTTCCTGTGAGTCCATTAGCATAGAGCTCAAGCTGTTGAAGCTTAGTAAGTTTGGTTATTCCATCTGGGATGTTGCCTGACAAGTAATTACATGAAAGCTCAAGATTTTCAAGCAAAGTGAGATTTCCAATACCTTCTGGAATTTGGCCTTCAATGCTACTATTGGTAAGGTAAAGCCAATACAACTTATCAAGATTCAAAATTTCAAAAGGGAATTGACTTTTATCAAATAAGTTGTCACCCAAACTCAAGAAAGTTAAACTAGTAAGATTTCCAAGTGAGCCCCAAGGAAATAAACCAGAGAATCCACTTTTATTGAGACTCAAGAACTCCAATTGGCTTAAAGATGACAAATTTGGAACTTCCCCTGAAAAAGAATTGTTACCCAAATCCAAATACTGCAACTTTGTACAGTTTTTCAAGTGATCACTGACTCTACCATACAAGAAGTTAGAACCGAGTGAAATCTTTTCTAGTGATTGCAGAGAGCACAATGAATCAAAAGAGACAACCCCAGATAGGTTCTGTTCAGAAAGATTGATTTCTTTAACCAATTTGCTGACAGAATCACAGGTAATGCCAGTAAAGTTGCAAATGTCATTTTGAGGTGTCCACGTGTCAAAAAGATGTGAACTTTGTGTTGTTTTCAGCTTGTATTTGAATTGCATAAGGAGTTGCAGTTCATCTTGCTGATGAGAAGGAGAAATCAAGAATATGAAAGAGCAAAGGAATAAAATTATGCATGACCGGAAAAAGTTGGCAGTAGCTGACATTTTTTTCTGTTTGGCTAGTAGGAAGAATGGGCAAGAAAGCTTGGTAGGCTCTATTGGACGTTTGGTTTTGAATCAATTGGAATATGAAATCCACGAGAGAAAGAGAATTTTTTTCTCAAGAGGGTGGCCATGAGGAAGTTTCCAACTTCTTTCTGTTCATACTTGACTAAAGTTTCACATGCAAATTTGCAAGATTGATAGTTTTCTTTTTTAACTTTACCTTGAGTATATTATTATTTTATTTTTTAAATATATTTTAAAAAATACTTTATTTTTTTATATAGCGTATTTAAAATTATAAAATTAAAAATA
>JAOTQJ010000001.1:33927776-33940152 GCA_025642045.1 Solanum sejunctum | reverse complement strand
TTTTTGTGTCTTAAACTTTAAGTTTATTTTTATTTTATTTTTCATTAGTTCATATTAAAAAATTATTTTAAAAATACTGAATAAAATCAAATGCAACTTGAAAAAAATGAATCGAACTAAGTTTAGTATATAAGGCACACTTTATTAAAATCAAAAACTGACGAATTGAACCAAATTTTGCTAAAATCGAACTAAACAATCGAATGCCCTCTAATTCTTTCAACTAAAATAAAATTTGATGCGGTATTCATAATTTTTTTTTAAAATTATTATTTAAAATTATTCTTAACTATTTATATGATTGAAAATTATTTTATTAAAAATAATAAAAAAAATTTAAAATTAAAATTATTTTGAATTATAATAAATATGTATATTTTTTTTAACAGATTAAAAAGAATAATAAAATGAGACGGGAGTATATACTAACCATTTTGTTTTTATGTGGTTGCAGTTTAGGCAGTGATAGGCTGATAACAGCACTCGCTACTTTCACTGCTTCATCTTCTCCAATTATTTCTCTTGCCTTTTGGACTGAGCGGAACAGCAATGGCGGCGGCAAGAGTCATGGTATCAGCCAGCAACACTTTGACGGCTTCCCTCTTATCGAAAGGTCCATTACGAAGGTCAAACAGTTTCAGCCTTTCCTTCAGAAACGGAACGGTGCAAAAGAGGCGTCTTTTCACTTGCAGTGCAATATACAATCCCCAGATTCAGATTATAGAAGAAGGACAGCCCGAAACCCTAGATTACCGTGTGTTTTTTGCGGACAATTCCGGCAAAAAGGTAAATACTTTGTCTCCATCTTGATAGTAGATTTGTTGTTATCTATCTATAGTATGGAGATTTCTTTACTGTAATGAAATGAGTCCCAGTAGAGCGGAGTAGTTGCAGAGGATCACATAATTGCCCCTAGTAGTTTGGATTGAGGTGTAATTCATTGATGGATTGGCGTGCTGATGAAATGCCTAATTGCGAGACTTGTTCAAGCCATGAAATTTGTTCAGCGAGACATTTCCATATTCTGTAATTGAAGTATGACGCAAAGAAGGGTAGTCAAAGATAAAATCCTTTTAAAATAAGGAATTGATTGAAAGCTGTGGATAAATATGGCGAGGCAGCACTTGTGTACTTGTGTTTCTTCAATTTTAATCCAACGTGAACCTATTTCGTCTTTGTTAGTGTTTACTTAGTGGAAAAAACAGAGCTTTTGGTCTGTCCAGGTACAATAATGACAACATACTATATCATGTCTTTATCAAAATCATGTCTTTGTAATGTGCAGATATCCCCCTGGCATGACATACCACTACATTTGGGTGATGGTGCTTTCAATTTTATTGTTGAGATCCCCAAAGAATCAAGTGCAAAGATGGAAGTTGCTACAGATGAGCAACACACACCAATTAAACAAGACACGAAGAAGGGGAAACTTCGATACTATCCGTAAGCCTATTATGTAACTTCTCAACATTCTTTTAGTATGCTATATTGTCAAATGTAATTATCTTCTTGTTTCCTACCCATTCCACTTTTTGTTGCGGTGGGATTTGACCTATTATAATTTGCAATTGTCTTTGTGAGTTAACTGCAGTTTTCTGTGGGGTTCATACATTTAGGTTTACATATTTTCTGTTGTTTAGCAACAACGGATGCACTCACTCCTCAATTATAGACTGATAAGACTTGTACATCACTGATGTTGTGTCATCATAGCTGCATGGAGTTGTCTAGTTTCTGATATCTGCAATTCTTTTTGTTTGTTGTTATGTATTTCTTGTGCAACTGTCAGATATAATATTCACTGGAACTATGGATTGCTTCCTCAAACATGGGAAGATCCTTCTTTTGCGAACTCCGAAGTTGAGGGGGCATTTGGTGATAATGATCCTGGTATGGTTCTATAATTCTAAATAGTTGACAACAATCATCTGATCTATCTATCAAAACAAAAGGAATAGAGAAAACAACAGTATTAGCGATTGTCTTAATTGGTTGAATCTCTCTATGTTTTTTTCTCATTTGTAGTTGATGTTGTTGAGATTGGGAAAAGCCGTGGTAAAATTGGCCAGGTTCTGAAGGTTAAACCTTTAGCTGCTCTGGCAATGATTGATGAAGGAGAACTTGACTGGAAAATAGTTGCTATTTCACTAGACGATCCTAGAGCTTCGCTTGTCAATGATGTTGATGATGTAGAGAAACATTTTCCGGTATGTTTGAAGGGCAATAAATCTGCTGTTTTCTGTTGACTCTCTTTCCTCTTCCACTGCTTATGCATGTGCAACACATTTATGCATCACTCTCTCTAGCTCTCTGTGCCTCACTTTCTTTTGTTGTGCTGTGATATGCTTCTTTGGTTAAAGATGATTGTCCTGGAATCTCCTTTTCAATTTTCATTTAGCTTACATTAGATTTGTTTTGCAATGTCTTTTATGGTAAATTTATCATAAGAACCGGCACACTAGAACTTGAAATTTTGACGAGTGATCAATGCCCAAGAACAACGATAGAAATAACAGAAAGACTATATTTATAAAATGAGTGATCTTGATATTGTTTGAAATTAGCTGAATACTTTGTTGGAGTGAGAGACTTAAAGAAAGTTTGCAGTATTCAAGGTTATTTATGCGAAGCTATGGAAAAGCATTCAAGTTGTGATGATAACGGGAGACAGTAAGCACTGACATGAAGATCCCAATGAGTGGGAGCGGCCATTATAGGATATGGTTTCCCTATCAGCTGTTAGTTCCACTGAATAAGATATAACAGATGCATGCAAAGTACTATAACATATGTGAATCTTGCTTTTGTTTCCTACGAGCAAATAGTAACATTAGTATAACATGCTTACAAAACATACTTGTATAAATAGTGCAAGTTGCTGTTTTCTTTTTAGTCTCATTTTGTTCCCTTTGCTATCACATTGCATGAAAAAAAAATCATGCCCATCTAGTAACTCCTCTTTTAGATTATTGTGGTTTTTCCTTTATCGAGAAATCACTGTGGAGTCACCTTCCTGTTTGAAGTAACTGTGTTGTCCTTAATCTCACTGTTTGACATGTTGTCAAGATAAACTCTATACTGCAATTTCACTACCCCAAATGTTTGGTGCATCTTATCTGCTACTGAGTTAGATTCTTAATGCTAATATCGTTATACATGTAATGGTATTTTTTGATGTTCTTGATTATGGTACTAAAACATAGCAATGATTCCACATAGAGACTAGTGATCCACTTTAGCCTGCTGAATGAAGTTCCTTCGTTTCTTGCCATTTAGAAGGAAGTAAATGCTCTTGAATGCTAACAGTACTATAGAAGGGAGCTTGTTTGAGAAACTGTGTTTTGAGTAATGCCCATGCATGCTGCTGCTGTGGGTAGAAACTCTGGCCTTTTGGTCACAGTATCTGAACCTAATCATCTGAGCTAAGCCTTTTCAATTCAGATGTTCTATTATCGTCCTTTTCTCCTAGCAGTAGTAGTTGAATTGAATCAGTGTGTGGATTTTATATTAGGCAAGCTCCTTATTCTGTTAATTTTTCAGGGCACTCTCACAGCAATCAGGGACTGGTTTAGAGACTATAAGATACCTGATGGAAAGCCTGCCAATAGGTTTGCTCTTGGCAACAAGCCAGCAAACAAGGTATTTGCTTTCATAGAAGTTTTTGGTTAAGTGTGATTTCTTCAAAGATCCTTGTTTCTATTTCCCCTTAGTTTCTTGAAACATTATACTTTCAAACAGAACTAACATAAATATCCAAACAGACATGATAGTAATGTTTAGAAAATTGGCAATTGCTTGTTTTGCATGCCCCTTGTGTTATATATGAAGATGACTCCACCCTCTCCTGCAGTGGTTTCATATATAACAGCAAGATCCTGCCATTTGCTTTTGATTCAGTGCAGGACACAATGACATAAGTATAATAATTATATTGGAATCCTGATAACATTCTCCAGGTCTCCTCCTATCGGATAAAGAGATTAATCTTGTGTAACTGTATCCCTTGGTCTGCATGACCATGCTAATGATCTTTTTTCCCTGCACTATCAGGATTACGCTCTTAAGGTTATTACAGAAACCAATGAATCTTGGGGAAAGCTGGTCAAGAGATCAATTGCTGCTGGTGAGCTTTCCCTTGTATAAATGCAAGATCAATAGAGCTTAACCCAGCTAGTTCCTGCTTGTAACCTAGACGTTGAAAGTGTCCCCAGGATTGTACACCTCAATTTTGAGGTGGAAGTCGATCCACATTTTTATGACGCTTTTTTGTTAAAAATGTTACTGTCTTCCTATTCGTATCATCCATAATTTTGTTCAGGCAGAACGAAAACAGGTGTATTGGTGGATGAATTGATCTTCATTCTCCAATTGCATCAGTTGGAAATTAAAACTGGGTTTGTCCTTTAACTAAGCCATTCTAACCATTTAAGTGTTGGGTAGCTTCTTGCAATGTTCTATAATATGATGATTAATTATCTAATACTCCATATTACGTATGTCAATTATCTTAATAGTCGATGAAAATGCTGAGGAGCTACGTCATCTAAATATCAAATTTAAAAGGTCTTTGCAACCAGGAATGCTTTACATTGAATATTTGTGTCTTGTGATTTGAATGGTTTTTTTTTTAAGAGAAAGGTAAATAGGACGATATAACGATCAAGCAGGATCATCCCAAAATCATTATTCACTTCATAAACTATCTTCGGCATTTATTTTTGCAAAATAGGAATGTGTTATCATTGAGAAGACCTAGACAAATTTCATTGTTTTTGAGGAGTTGAGGATTTGCTGGGAATTCTGGATTGAAGAAGAGGCAAATCAAAATATGGTGCGGAATCACCAAAATCAATATGGAGGGAAGATGTCGTTGGAACTCCTTTTTCTTTCCATTGATGAAAGGAGAGGGAAGAACCACAATGTTGGGCCCCAAAGTTCTACAGAGCTCTTCCGAATGACCTAGGATATGGTTTAGATTACTCTTTCTTGACTAGTCTAGTAGATTATATTCGCCCGTAGAGGTGAGTGGAGAAAACTGTGAAGCTTCTAACTCTAATTATCATCTCAAGACAATATTAGTAACGGCATTATCACTTTACTAAATCTTCCCTCGCTTACCACCAGCTAATAACGATGTAATAATTCCTGGCTAGCTCTAATATCACGTGAAGCAGAATTATCTAAGAAACCCAACAACTTCCCAGAAAGTAACTAATTATTAATAGTATATATAAGCCGTTTCAACACTTCAAATGTAATGTATGTGAAGAGGTTTTATTTACACAGATGAGAATCAAAGAATTTACATTAAGCCTCAAACATCAACATACCAGTAGAATTCCACAAGTGGAGTTTGGAAAGGTAGAATACATTCACACCTTACCACTATCTCATAGAGATAGAGAGGCTGTTTACATTAAGCCTCAGAGAACAAATTATTTGGTACTTGTGCCTACACGAGGTGAGAGATACAAAGGTAAAATAGTCAAGATACATGCAAAGCCGGGCCCAAAAACAATCATTATCAAGAGAAAAAGAATCAAAGAATTTACATTTCATTTATCCAGCAGCTACATAACCAAATACTAGGAGGATTCGATAGGGATCTCAATTGGTTCAGCACTTCTCTCCTTGAGCAATGGCTGCGACTTCGCTCTCTCAGCATTGCTTATTTCATCCTCACCTTCGTTGGATCTATCTACGCTGGGAAGAAAGATGCCTACACATAAAAATGTCATTAATAATCAGCCTACATCTTTTGCCAATGACATCAAGTAGGAACAATGACATCAAGTAGGACTCATTTCAAGGATAAAGATTTGTATTCCGAGGCGTTCAATGAGAGCACAATATACCTATAAACCATATTCCAGAGGCTATAAAGAAAACAGCGGTCAACATCAAAGCAGTGGCCCTCCAATTGTGAATGTGATCCTGTACAAGAGAAAACATAGGAGGATATTCATCAATGTTATCAAGAACCATAAAATCAACTATTACATAGTTACAATAAAACTTTTACTACTGCTACACCCATAACTGACCTTTTCCAAAATCAATTTAACGGTTAGACTAGTTATTGGAAACCATCTTAGGGACTCTATGTCTTTCATGTACTACAAGTTACACTAAAGATTTGTGCAAATGAAGGCAGCTTGCACTTCCATTTTCGTAACTATTGGAGGAGAAAAGAAGACTCACAGGGGAGAGAGAAAAGTCTTGCACTTGTAAAACATGGTTCCCCTTTTATCAAAGCCAACCATATTTCAGACTGTGAGTTATTTTATTCATTATTATGAAAAGAGGGAACAAAAGCATATGCTCTTTTTTCTTTATTTCCATCACTATACATTATCTGCGAAAGAGGCAACCACCAACTGATGATTCAAAACAGCACTATGTGAACAATCACTAGACCTCTTCCCTCTACAAAATACCATGCGTTCTCACAGACTTCCAAAACTAGAATAGTTGATAAACAATGAAAGCGCACTGAATGGAGCTTCGATGTTCTCCATTGTCGGTTGGTGGAGTTACGAATATCCTCCGCCAGCAGGGAGGAGAACGCTTCAGTGAGAATGCTGCAGATAGCCAGCACACCACATCAAGTAGTATGGCTTGCTTTCAATGTGAATATACTAGAGAAAAGTAGGAAAAAGAAAAAGAAAGGGGAATTTGCCAAAGAAAGAAATGGAGAAAAGTTTGCTCAAGAATCAAATGAGAGGAATAGCCGGAAAAAGGAAACAAAACAGAGGATCTGGATGATGGGGTTAGGAGCATTAAGGAAAATAAAGAATGGGGACAATGCTAACCTATTAAAGCCTTGTAATCATTAGCAAAGCTCAGATAAAATGTGTGCATCTTTTGAAGCAGGAAAAAGAACTCTTTAAAGAGGAAAGAATAAATTGCAAAACAAGATCAACGAGCAAGCACAAACCTGGACAACCCCTACAAGAGGAGAGGAAGGCACATCACCAAATATATGAATTGAAACAGTTGACATTGCCATCGACAGTGGTCTCATACTTGGTTTGACGGAATGGAGACAGACATAGTTTACAGGGCCCTGCAGTCAGATGCTTTAGTACAAGATGAAGTAAAACTCGACAAACAGTACCAACCCTAAAAATACAATTAAGTAAGCATCTTAACTAAGTGAAAGCCAATTACTCTTTTGAAAATTTCCAAAGAAACAGAAAAAGAGGATGTATAGGCGGGAGATGAGACCAGTCATCCAAACATTTTTGGTGGTTAAATAACGTTTTTTGCCCCAAAAACGGACACATTTTATCAAATTTATGAATAATATATAGAAATTAGGGGGAAAAAACTTTGCAGAAAGCATTTTTAAATATTAACTCCATATTGAACTAGTGCACAAACAAGCAGACAAATTTTCATAAGAGTGCTGGATTAGATAATAGAATTACCTGTGTTGCAAATAATAGCAGTTCTCCTATTGCAAAAAGAGGAATGAAAGCATATAAACTCTTAAAACAAAAGGCAGCAAAACAAAATGTTGCTCCAAGGAATGTTGCCACCGAGAGAAGCTGCAGTACAGAATAGTGACGTCATTAGCATCAGGGTTTTGAAGGGTTCAAATGAAAACACCAGAAGAAAAGATAGGTGTCATTAACATCAAAAATGAACTTCATAGGTCATCCTTCTAAAAAAAGGCAAATTTTAGTAAATTGGAACAGTTTCTTCTGGGATATTTTACCGCCTGATCAAGAAAGTCTTGTTTGTTTTACATTAAGCAAAGAGTGATCTGCATTGGACACTAGATAAAATGAGAAATATTTCTAGAGATTAAACAGAATCTTAGGACAAAAAGTACGCACTTTAAAGGCGTTGGATAATGTGGACGTCATTTGATCCAAAACAAAGCCTCCAGCCAAGGTTCCAAATATTCCAGATACAACAGTAATACCTCCAAACATCATGTCTGCATTTTTCTGCACAAACACCAATTACCTCAGCTAACATATACATGATTTTGTGGTATTTGATTGGTCCATGTAAAGCTGAATGGCATAACCAGATGATGAAAACCAAAAGAATGTAAGTGGATGAGCCATGATCAAATTGAGCTCATTTCACTTGTACTTATAAACAACAACATACCCAGTGCAATCTCCACAAGTGGGATCTGGGGATGGTAGGATATACACAGACCTTACCCCTACCTTTGTGGGGTACAAAGACCGTTTCCGATAGACCCTCGGCTCAAAAGGAATGTTATCGCTCATTTGTACATAGAAAATTCCAAAATGTGAAACCAAGGACAGTGAAAGAGAAAAATCAACAGAATCATGCAAGCATAAACTTAGCCCTTGAGAATAGTTGTGAAGCGGGATAGTAGATCTGAGAGCTTACCATGTGGTATATGTAATAACCAGCCTTTGGCCCCCAATAGGAATATGCACCAATTACAAAATTATATGCTATGTATCCTGCAAGAAACCACTCAAGTTCAGAATCAGAGTGTAGAAACCTATCAAACAGGCAGAACAAGTTTAAAGAATAGTCAGATTTCTTTGTTTTGGGAAAGGAAGACCATTCAGAAAAGGTTCATCAACATGTTCCAATATAGGGATCCAAAGAAGAGGTAGCATGAAAAGATTGGAGGTTACAAAAGTTAATAAAATACCTAGGACATTGATGACATAAATCTTTTCGAGAAGAAGCATTTTCAGATCCTTCCAAAATCTTGTCAACTGATTCAAATAGCTGGGAGCACCTTTCAAACTGTCGAAAAGAGAAGAAAGCATGAAGAGGTCAGTTGAGTCATGAGTGAAAGCAGAACACATATTACTCATACAACAACATATCCAGTGGAATCCCACAAGTTGGGTCTGGGGAGGGTATAATGTATGCAGACCTTACCACTATCTCATAGAAGTAGAAAAGAACACATATTACTCATACTTAAGCATATTTGCGGGATGGGTGATAGATCTTGGTTATCTTAAGACCATCAATAACATCACAAGTTTTATGAAGGTTCCTTACCCGTCCTTGGAATCTTCCGGTGTTGGCAACAAACCATTGCTGCAATTTGAAACAGCTGCATTAATGACAAGAGTTGGGGTCAAATAATGGTTCCATCGAGAAAATCATGAGAAGCTAAGTGCATACAGAACACCTAAAGGGGGAAAGATAAGAAAAAATGATCAAGTGCACAGATACAAAGCTATCGCTCACTGTTGTACCACTTCAAGTATCTTCGTATCCGGTAGAAGTATATGAAAAGGATCACGCGTAGATCTTTATTTAATTGCTCCATACAATTGTTTGTAAATTAAGCACTAACCTACTTTCCGACCAATTCGACTTATTACTTAGTAACTACTATATTTATATCAATATGTCACACCCAAAGCCATACTCAGAGAATGTTATCAAGGATACAAATGGAAGAAATGCAACTAGGAACATATTTATTAATTTTTAGACCATCCTATGCTTCTTTTTTGTTTTTTTTGAGAAAGGTAACAAATAAACTATCCTATGCTTCTTTAATTTCTACAAAAGATAATCATGGGCAAACTCTAAGTAAAGAAACCTGGGGTGATGCTTTCCATGTTAGCAATTGAGGAGTTCCACTAGGCCCCTAGTTCTTTCATCCATTCAACTATAACAAGTTAATATATTTCTTTCAAAATAAAGACTCTTTCCAACACGATTTTTGTTCACAAAGTAACTGAGTTGAGCACAGAAAAACTTCTAAGGACAAAATTCTGGAGAAGGTAGGTCGTGCTAAGAAAGATGATAAAGGTTGGGACAAGAATCACATTCCCCTGTTGCCTAAGTAGGCAAAGTGTAATAGACATGTCTATGGTAATAAGCACTACCTTCTTCTGGGCAAGCGGTCAGGGGAGAAGTCGTAGGTTTTTTTGATCCGGTGTGAGAGAATCCTGTATAAACACTTGAAGAATATCAGAAAATGCATAAAAGATAGCACCAAAAGACTAATTTACAGTTACCTTTTAATTGCAATGGTTTCATGAATAAACCTAAAACTGCAAAGGGAAGCATTAGTAATGCCTCTATCCAAAATGCCCAACGCCAGCTAAGATGATCACCAACCTATCAGAGTGTGGAACATTAGTAAAACTTGGTATGAACAATGAATCACATTCCACAAGAGAACATTAAACTTGACCACTGAAAAGTGAGCTTACCTGTCCACCATATACATAGCCAATCGCTATCCCAGTTGGTATACACATATAAAACATTCCCAGCCATGCTGTTTTCTGGATTAAAAAAAAAATTAGCATTCACAAGATATACAAATATGCAAAAGCATCGAGAGACATACCCAAGCAACAATGAAGTTGAAGAAGCGTGCAAAAACAAGTGACTGCACAATTTTTTTTCCCAGTTTTATGTCCTTGAACCAGGGGTGAATTGGGATGAGTGTTCACTTGAATTAATTTAAAATGAAGACTTGCATAAAGCCTAATCATACTTATCTAAAAACAGTCAGACAACAACAAAATACTAAGCTTCAAACCTGAGCTAGTCACACAGTTGCATATATGAATCCTCATTATCCAATTCACTCCATTTGAAGCAGTTTCATTTCAATATTCAGCAATTTAAGTTCTCCTACACTAGAAATCGCAACAGTCTAAAAGCCAAAGAAGCAATCTCAATAAAGTAACTTGATATGCTCAGTGGATCAAACAATTTAAAGAGTAACCTCAGAAGTTGCTTTAAGCAGCAGCGATGTAGTTTTATCAAGCCTGAGTCATCAACTTAAGTTTTAAGGAGAACAGAACTCACTCCTTTAGCAGGGAATCTAGTGATTCATGGACTGGGTAATATGGGTAATTTTCCAGCATCTGAAAGAAAAAAGTTGACTCACTAATAACATCGTTTTGCTGTCTTAATACCGCAAGTGATAACATCCAAAGCCCATTCCTACGATAATAGCCTTCTTATAACATCCAAATGAGCGATCAAATGCAAGTGCTTGAGGAGAAGCAAAAAGCTAGCCTGATAAATACATATATGTGTTTGTGACATCAGTATTGGAAGAGGATATGGAGCCAACTTGGAAAAAATGAGACTGAAGTTGTGGCTGCAAGCTTGAAACCTTGTCCACAAAAAGCAGGAGATGCCAGAGTAGTATCTCAAAGTTGTGGTTGTGGCCTAAAATTTGCAGCCCTGACTTCAAGGGGGTTTCCATTCCACGGCCATGCAAGTCTGATGAGATTATTGACGGCGAGCTTGGATATGTTTGCACACTTTCGAAGGAACTATAAGTTAGAACCCTAGATTGATTTTGAGTTAGTTTTTAGCTTTGGAGAAGTCTAGTTTTGAGAGGCTTAGCCAAATTTTATGCTTCCTAAGAGTAGAGATTGTTTTGTTTTTTTTGATAAAAAAGAATAACACTCTAAGCGTAGAGATTGTATCCTAACTTTTGGCCTATTTCATCTTCTGAAGATCGATTCAACCTCTAATAAAATAAATATACCTTGATTATATTCATCTCTTCAACAAGTTCAGTAATAATGGCCATATTATTCCGATTTCCGACTGATCTTATTATTTAACTTGAGCATGAACCTTTAGGGTAGAATTTTTTGTATGAAGACTGCTAAGCCTCGGAAGCTAATTCACATGCAGGCAGCGTTGTCTCTCGTACCGTTCACTCTATCTATTCATGAAACCTTTTTTATTTCATTTTCAATTTTGTATCGGCTCGCTCCCTCTTTTTTCATTTATTTGTTCTCCCTCTTGTTTCTTTTATTTCTCTGGGTTGATTTTATCTGGATCTGTATCCCCGAATCTTAAAATTTAGATCATAGAGGATCCGACCTCTAACTCTGCACCCGTATTGGACGCCCGCACTTGAGTCCGAGCAACTTAGATTCACAGGAAGAAACTTCCATTTTAGCATTTTTAGTGGATCCTTAGCACATGAACAGACAGGAACAGGCCGACTCCTCCTACTGTAACAAATATTTACGACTTCATAGATAAATATTCTCTCTAAGGGTGGATGATAAGTGTTATCAGCAGAGAATGAACTAGAATGGAAGCATAGAAGAATGACCATCATATTAGCAGCACAGAATAAAAAAGTATCAAAACATGTAAATCTTGCCAGAATATAATTTGCCTTAATATATAGATATAAGTATAACATGCCACATCTACCAGAAGTTATCACAGTTACAAAATTATAAACATTAAAAACCAAACCTGAGCAACAGGGGCGTTATCATCAATAAAAGGAGCTGCAAGGCTTACGAAAGATGCCTCACCAACACCCACCAGCCTGGAAAAGGAAATATAATAATGTAAACAAAGATATGCTGTCCTCCTTCCCCCCCCCCCCCCCCCCCCCCCCCCCCCCCCC
>JAOTQJ010000001.1:33899313-33911923 GCA_025642045.1 Solanum sejunctum | reverse complement strand
AAAAGTTGAGGAGATTCAACATCTAGAATATATACTTAAAAAAAATTAATCTTAAATATAATATAATTTTCACCCAAAGAAATTCAAATCATAAATCCTTTTGCTTTAGTTGAATAAGTCCTACTTTATGAGCTTAATATAATGTACCCTTGAAGGTAATCGAAGAATTGATTGAGCAGAAGCTCTGCAAGTTTTCTTGATTGAGCTAGTCATAATTAAAGAGCTTGCTAGTATGATTTACATCTCATATATAATTTGCCAGCTATTATATACATTGGAAGGAAACTTACACAATACACATTCAACTAATAGCAAGCTTGAGTTCCTAGTTAACAACAATAAAAGAACCCTTAAATGGAGCTCAGATTTGCGGATGATTAATCCTTGGTCTGTCGGGCTGGGGATACCTTGGATAACCAAAAAAAAAAAATAATAAAAAAAATATGATGCATCTAGGTTCAAAACATACGGACGTAATGTACCTTTCGCAATATTGGCATTCAATTAACACCACCAAGTTAGTTACCATTTATTGCGGATTAAAGTCCACATCTATTACGGAAGGCATAGGCCCATGTATTTTTAATTTTAGTATAAGATCATATGCATTTAGTATATGGTCATATGCATTTAAGGCACCAGCATAATTACTATAGTTTTAACATGGTGAATTAAGTCAATATAAATGAATCTGCTTAGCTATAACCAGGCCAAGTTCAAAGGACTAGCCTATGTAACCACAACACTTTCAATAATTGTGTTTTTATAGTTAAGAAAACAACAACAATAATATATCCAGTGGAATCCAACAAGTGGGGTCTGCGGAGGGTAAAATTTATGCAGACCTTACCGCTATCTTATAGAGATAGAGAGCCTGTTTACGCAGACCTTACCGCTATCTTATAGAGATAGAGAGCCTGTTTCAAGGAAACCCTGATCTCAAGAATAAAGTCTCATAACCAAAATATACTAGATATGGAATAAAAGGGGAAAAGAAGAATGACTAATGATAGTATGTAAATACGAAAAAGTAATAAATATAAGAAGGATAAAGACAACATAGGATATAAAAACATGACAAGAGCTTTAAATTGACTAATGTAAATGTTTAACAAGAGATAAGAGCAGATAATGCAGTAATCTTTTAACAAATATAAAGATGTGCTTACAGGGACATAAATTGCAGGAAAGCCCAGAAGATTTCCTGCTAACTGCATAAGATTTCCTGAAAGAGAGAATTTGAGAACAAAAAACAATTTAAGATTGTTATGTAGTACCTATCTAAAATAAGAAAGAAGGATAATGCTTAAGAAGTTTGCAGCTAATAACTATAGGTTAAAAAATTCACGTAGGTGCTATGCTACAGTTAAGAATATCTAAAAAGAGGATCATCCTTCTTAAATCAGTTTGAGGAGAAGTTATTCCACATTTCCAACCAAAAGGTTTGGAGTTCGAATAACCAAGGGAAAAGTGGGATGAATCACTCTTGTCCTGGGAGGGAAGCTATTTAAGTCGAAGAGAGAGAAAAATCTGCGTCCGCAACCACTTAGTTAGATGTCAAGCAGTTGACAGCATCACCCAAACAGATGAATGATTGTATCATAACGACATACCTGAAACTCGCATATTGGCGTCTCCAACTGTAAGAGCAGTCGGTGATATCATGGGTGCCGTCATGCTGATGAACTTGGGAATGTTAGCTAAAGATGGTTTCACAGATACTCATATTCCAGCAGCAGAAAATGACGATCAAATTTTAAAGGTTTGGTGTCTGGATTTGACATCATCAAAGTAATCAATCTTCAACTGTCACCTTCCTTCTTGTTGTTCCAGTTAAAGGAAAATTTTAGACCAAATTCAATAATATAATAGGAATGGTGAGGGAAGTAATGCTATTCATTAAGCATCCACAGAGAACGTGCAATTGTTTTACCTATAAAAGAGAATAATCTTGGATATTTATTTCTCTGCTCCATATTTCCAGATACAACAATAAAGAAAATCCTTAACAATCATTTTGTTTACCAAAACGAAGGATCAGTATGGAAAGACGTTAAAGCAATAGGGGAGTCGGGGACTGCTTGTTTTAGGAAGTAGCATATTATGTTTACCCAGTTGATGCAACTCTTTGCCATAGCTACTTGGAAAAAGTAAAATCCAAAATAGCAAGTTTACGATCAATTCTGCAGCCGAATGATTTTAATGATATTTGCTTCCGCTTTGCTAAGTCAGAGCTCCATCCCATGATATTTTTTTGGACAGAAGGTAAAGCATCTATGATCCAACTGTTTATGATCTTACTTTGCATGTATTACCTTTCTCTCATTTTCCTCTTGCTCAGAGGCGGATCCATGATTTTAAGTTTATGGGTTCTGAATCACAACTTTATTTGTTTACTTGGTTCTGGATAAATCATCTATACATTATACATATGAAGTGAACTTTTCTTGTAAATACAGGGTACGGACAAAAGCTATTGGATCTACCAAACCGAAAACTTTTGTGGCTCCTCCCAGGCTCTTGCATTCTACATAATTTATAATTAATCAATCACTGACTACATGTCACCTAGCAAAAGTTCCAGTAACTAATTTTGAAGCTCACTCAGGTATAAACGAAGAATGTGGAAAAACTTAGTTTCAACATGTTCCCCGACTCTCTTGTTATTTCAGAATTTAGACTGTTGAATAGGTATTTAAGTACAACAGCAGCGAAGAATTTGTCTCTGCTTCTGCTACATGATTCCCTTCAGCTGGTGTGGGGTGTATTAGAAATCTGTGTTCTTGTTCTCCCACCCGAGATCATTTTTCGTTTTGATACACAAAGTTTAAAATTTTCACTAACCCTTCCGCTGCAACTATGCGAGCAATCACCTGTTTCTGGATTCCATTTGCATTTCGAATGGTACTATTGATTAGCTAAAACTTTCTGAGGAAGAAGGCCACAGAACTAAGAGAGAGGTGGACATTACTTTTTTGGGGGGCAATATCAGCATTATTTCATAAAGTGGTACCTCAAACTCAGTACATTCCGTTTCAAGATTATTTGGAAAAAAAAGAAAAACTTTCACGATGGTTTCTATGAATCACCAAAAACTTGATAAAGAATCCACATCTTCTTAAGCTTCACGACTCACATTACTGTTTACCCAGGGCTCCTGCTGACGTAAGCCTGATTTCTAGTTCCCTTTCAGAATGTCATAATATTGTAGTGGCTTCTTCTTGGGCTCAGCACAATTTTCCTGGAAAGGAGAAATGTTATGTGGTGGTGTTGGAAGTCATTTCTGCATAGGGATCTTTTATATGTTTATGCGTTGGATAAATCAAAGTTGCACTCAATTATCTTGGTTGAATGGTTAATTACCTCAATTGCAGCAGCCAAGCGCAAAATGGAAGCTTCACACCAGGGTCGGCCAATGAGTTGCATACCTATGGGAAGCCCTTGCTTGTCATAACCAACCTGAGCATGAACTCACTGATATGAGACAGTGATAACTGTCATTGTTGTACTAGGCGAATATGAATATGACAAACAAATCCTACATTATGGATCATTTGAAGGAAGATCTATGCTAAAATATGCTTCTGGAGTGGATAAAGCTTTTTTCTTTTCTGGAATAAGTCGAGGGGATTAAGCCAATTTTGAAGCTTTATGTATATGGCTTTCGTGCCCATTGCTACTTTTTGTGAAAATTATCTTGGGATAGAATCTGAAAACCCTTGAAACATTAGAGAAGGTATTTTGTTCGATAGAAAATTTAATTGTATGCAAACCCATCCGTTATCCATGAGATATCATCTTGTCTTTACTTCCACTAGAAATGATTAAATGAGTACAATTCCCTGAATAACCATCGGTCAACTCACTACCCTGGAAAGAGGAAAAGGTGCGACAACTTACAGGAACAGTAACTGCAGGAAATCCCAGAAGATTTGCTGCTATAATGAACCGCATAAGATTTCCTGAAAGTAGATCACATGAATAGAAATCTAACCTTAAACTGTAAAACAAAGCTGTACGAGGAGAAAGAGTAGAGAAACAGCATCTGTATAGTTTCAGCTAACTCCATAGTTGATGATATCTGGTAAGAGATGGGTGAAGGGGAAAACCTGAAACTTGCATATTAGTCTCCCCAACTTTAAGAGCACTTGGTGGAATTCTGGGTGCTGTCATGCTGAAAAAGAAGGAAGTAGCAGAGATGGTTTCAGGAACATTGCCACATTCATTGCAACAAAACAATGAACTGCCTATGCGCACAAGCTCAGGATGTCATATATCTAAATTTGACATGTATCGACAAACTAATCTCCCGTCTTCACTTCCTGGACTTGCCATTTATTGTTTTAGCTATCCACATGAACAAGCCAGTCATGTGACCACTTCATTGCTAAGAATATTATCTCAGGCACAGAAATCCCACAAACCAAAATAAGGGGGAGAAACAAAAAAGAGCAAGAAAAACTAACAGGGAAACAGTTTGAAAAAGATGAGCGACTAAATGAGTGCACATGAGAGAATATATTCAATAACTGGAAAATTATAGTAAGCCTCTGTGATAGATATGAAAATCAACTCCATACATTCTTGGCATACCCAGTTGTAGGCGTCACAATGATATCCACCCTCTTGAAAATCTCCATATGGTAATACATTAATCTCCGCCTGCAACAACCCAGACAAGAGTTATGTCGATCATTTTTCTTGTACTTCTGAAATATTGCTTTTCTGCTTGTAATGCATACGGCAATAATTGAAAGTTTTGGCAATGTAGAGTATTGCACGAACCAAGCATAAAAGAATTAATATCCATAATTAGTGAAAAGCATAGAAGTTAGAAGACAATTTTCCTTAGCAGTCAACATTTTCTCCTTTTCACCATCCATCTTTCTGTATGAAGAATTACTTTAAGCTGTGTTGCTTGGATTCCCCAGGAAAGCCTCCTACCCTAACACTATGCTATGCCATTTGATTGAAACAAGTTCCGTGCTGCTCACCAATCCTCGAGGCCAAGGATGGGGTCGAAAGTACTATCATCAATGTCGGAACCTCCAGATATGCACTACTTTTTGGAGGGATTCGACAGGCAACCGTTGATAATTTTGAAGAAAACTGTGCAACATAGACCTTTCAGAATGTTAAACACTCCATGTTAAGATCAAGTTATATACTTGGTTTGGAACGTACATGACTTCTTTCAACAACATTTTATCAGGTTTCCACAGTTATCAACATAAAAGTTGTGGCACCATATTTCTAAACCAACAAGATAGTTCTCAGTTAGATTCTGAAGCAAATTCATGACTAAGATAAGACTGATTTACTTTTGGTAGCATAAGAAACAATATGTCTCACCTAAGCCGCTGAGCAGCAACATAGTCTGCTGCTGTAAATGAACGAAAAAAAGCCAGATTGATGCGAGTATCATATGTCAATCTCTCTCGTTTTCTGGAGACGGAACCAAGATGATAACAGGAAATAATTTGAAGTTGCTCCGAATAAGAGATTGAGATCTATTAAGATGACATTTTATAATAGAATATTTGAAGCAAAAGTGGGTACCCATCATAACAGTCTGGATTCAGTGCGCATAATCCTTCAGACCCAATAGAAACAATATGAGCTACACGCATCTCATACAACTCTGGTATTACAATCTCTACTGTCTTCAACCATGAGATAAAGAAAAATATTAGATTAACAACCATGTAGAATGCTAGATCCTCACAATATTGATACTAATGGTTCCTGCAATTCTAGACCAAAGCTAGAAGATACAAATGCCAAAGTCCAAGATAAAGCAATGAAGAATATAATAGAAATTGACTTACTTTGCATCCATACTTTTCTGATAGCCGAGTTAGAACATTCTCGCACTTGTCAGATATATCAGTTGAGAAGACATCATTAAACCACTGTAAAAGGATGTTGATATGAGATTATCAAAGAAATAACCAAATACAACAAAAAAATATTGGAGCAGAATATAGTCACCTCTGAATATTTCCCAAGGCGCAGTGATTCCACAGATTGCAAGCTCTCTTGTGAAGAGAAATTAGGTACACAAGGGAGGGACTGAAAGAAATAGAGGGAGGTGATTATATTACAGAAACCGAATCTGATCCACAATTATTTTCAAAACCAATAAGAAGAATGTTATATCTTAACCAATCTAGAGTCTGCTGGAGAGATAAAACTAAGAACACAGATTTTTAAACGTTTTAAGCATGTACATGGCGTGTTTCAGGTTTATCCTGTTTAATAGAAGGTACTTTAACAAAAAAATACAATGAAGAGAAGGAAGAAAGCAGAATAGTCATGAGAAATACAGTGTTTAAGAATAGAGCAGATGAATAAGCATTCTTTGGTGGTTACCGGTTTCAAGAGGAGTCTATCAGCCGGGGAGGACCCCAAAATTGCTGCATACCTGATATGTAATAGATATGAACAAATAACACTGCAAATTCTTGAGTACTCTTAATCTTAAATTTATTTAAAACAAAAGTGAGAAGAATAAAGCTATCAAAGAAATAACTTGTTGGCCAGAACATGTAAATTACATTAACAAGTCCAGGAAGACTCATCTTGACATAGTTCCATGGCATAGTTTACAAAAACACAACATTACATAGCCACTCAATATGTTCTGTGATAATGTAGCTGCTGTTTTGGGATTACACTTAAAAGGAATCCTGCACACTTTAGTGGTAGCGTAAATCTGCATCTTTTTCCCCCCTAGGAACTGAGTTTGCTACAGTAGAAAGAGCACCAACCATGACATTGGGATTGAGAGTTTGAGTTATCAAGGAAATGAAGTGGGGAAGGACCATCGTTGATTTCTGAGCAAGGGGGTATAAGGGGAGTGGTGTTTACCTTATTAAACCTTATCACAGTTTATTTTCCTTTTCACTTTCTGTGTCTATGTGCTGCATAATAGAGATGCTTATGATGATACATCAGTAATTTGTTGACAGCAAATTGCTTTAGTTGGAGAGAATCTTTTAGCTAGTTGTGCAGCATTACCCCAACTTTCTTTGAAGTTTGAGCTTATTCAGTTCTTCCATTTAGTTGGAAAACTGACCAGAGAATTGATATGATTATACCTTTACTTTCTAAACAGAACCTTACACTGAGACTTTCTCCTAATTTATCCAACTGGAATCCCTTTGACTTTCTTCATTCACATTCTTGCCCTTCACGATGATTTGAGAAATCTGGTTAATTCACAGTCCCAGAAATTGTTGCTAATGCCCACAATCTAACCATGAAGATAATGTGGCTCCCCTTGGAATCATATAGTAGGTGGATGTCGGATTTATCCAGAGCCATGTTTTACATTCAAAGCCATTTTATAGGCACCATAATACAATTACGACTAGGTTACTGAAGAAAATTTCAAGTTTTCAACAGACGTACACCTAAACTGGAGCAAAAAACTCAGTCACTATAGATTAGCAGCTCGTACAGGTCAAACTCGATCCTGCTGGCTCTGCAATCTGACTGTCATGTCAATCTCGTACTAATTATTAAAAAAAGTACTTGAACACTGGTTTAGCAGAAATCAGGATTAGGCATACGACAAATTCCATGCCTTAGTGATTCTTTGCCCAGTACTGCTAAATTATCAATTGACAGTCAGGCATTTGATGACCTGAGGGTCCATCTGAAACAACCTCTTTACATCATTTATATCTATCAACCTTACTCTGCCAGTTAATCTTGTCCAAGGACACTAATCCCATCAAGTGCCTGACTGTACAATAACAACATAGCTAGTGTAACATGGCCAGTGGGGCCTGAGAAGGGTAGCGTCTACATGACCTTAAGCCTCCTTATGTGGTCTGACAAGATGATTGAATAATCATTCTACATCTTTATGCATAGCTCTATCATTTTCATATCCTTTCCTCAATTCTTTAAGTCTGTACTTTACCAGATTTATGAGAGAGAAAATTAGGCCAGCTAATTCCAATGTTCGTTTAATTTATTACAAATGCTTTAAGATTAAGCATATTCTCATATTCAAACACATGAAAACTTACACAAGTATGGTGTCCTCAACAGTTGTGGCGATTGGTCCAATAATTGCAACTGTTCCATCATCACATAATGACCTGGATAAATTAAACAGAGGCTATAGTGAATCTGCCCCATCCTGAAAGACAATTTTCTCCCATTACATGAAAAAAGAATCACGCAGAACACCATAAAGATTGAACGTCTATGCACCCAAACCTGACTTAATAATAAGAAGGTACAGGCGATAGCAGGTTTGCTGCTATTAAGCTGGCTAAAGGCAATGTGTAAGTGGGGACACTAATCATTTCACCAGATTCATTTATCTCTCTAAGTTAAGACAATCAATATTGATTTGTTGTATAATTGAAGACTGTTCGACTGTTGATTTCTTTTCTGACAAGTTTGGAGGCACTAATCCATAGTCAAATTGTGTACTAAGCCCTATAAGTATCAAAATCAGTCAAAACTTATGGAACTTCACAGAGTTTGGAATTCTTGCAATCAACCAACTGTAATTTCAAGCTCCGTCCTTGATATTGATCTCCATATTATTGATAAATGTATATAGGTCTGTGTTATATTCATATAATTTGGACTAATAAAATGTAACATGACAACTAAATAATTCTCATATTCGATTATTCACTTTGATAACTAAAGTTTCATATTCTATTCTGAATATCTAGAGTTTCTTCACTTCTTCATCTTGATAGCTAAAGTTTTATATCCAATCCTTAGCATAGGCAAGCAACCTATGAGATGCTACATACAAACAAAGCTTCTCAGAAAGTATCCTTACAGGAGTTATAAAATTTGAAGCGACATTAATGTGGTAAGATGGAAAAAAGCATAACTTATGATCATAATACCATCTTTCGTGTACTGGAATGGTGTTATTGTAAAAAAGTGTGAATGTCGTCTTGACTCATACAAAGATCTGGAGAGATAACGAATCCAATTTGAGATGGTCTATCATGACTAAACATAAAAGGTTGATTTACATCCTACACTAATGTATACACATAGATACAAGAGACACAAGCTCCTAAATGAAGATACAGAATAAATAGAAGAACATTGATGATCGACGAAAGAGGAACAAGAATAATGGCAACACAATTGCAAGATCTGTTAGGGAGAAAAACATATCATAAGGCGCATGTACAACTGTATGATGAGCTCACCCTGTCATGTCAGTTCGACCATATGTTGACTTCAATCCCACAATACCACAAAGGGAAGAAGGAATCCGAACTGAACCTGTCCTTACACATTAAATCAAGCATTAAAAGAATACCATTTTATGAAGATTGAATAAGTAGATTCTTCAGTTTGACATGGTGAAGGCGTACAACCTCCTCCATCCGTCCCCAAAGCAGCAGAACACAATCCCAAAGCCACAATAGCTGCAGGGCCTGAGGAAGAACCTCCTGTGTACCTATCTGGATCATGTGGGTTTCGTGCAGTCCTGTCATGGAGAGATTTTAACTCAAAAGTTATAGGGAAGAGAAGCAAAAGTATGTCCACAACAACTAATAAACAACTCTAGAATATACCACCTCAGAATATAAACATTTTAGGAAGCAATCGTTAAAGGTTACTGTGAAGGAAGCTTGTGAATGCTAGTGTTACATTCAAAACAGAAAGGAAATGTCAGAGGACTGTCTCAGAAAGGGTTAAATGCAATTTAACATTTCATGTAGAATATGTAAATACATACCCATAGTTCGCATTATTTCCAGTAGTACCCAAGCCCAACTCATGCATGTTTGCCTTTCCAACAAAAATTGTACCACAACTTCGTAATCTTGACACAGAAACAGCATCCTTCTTTACCTCACGAACCTCATGCATCCATGTTGTTGCTCCTGTTTGCACTAAGTACATAACTAAATCTGGAAATAGGGCTTGGTGGGAAGATGAAAACTAAAATACATACCCTTTGAAGGGTGAGGATAGCAGTCTATGTCATCTTTGATTGCCATGAGAATCCCATCCAAGATTGACAGTGGATTCCCTGCATATTCCCCACAATGAGGAAAATATTATTTTGACTGAGACCAGTTTGCAAGTACAAAAAATTTTGGAGTGTTATTTACTTACAATTCAACGATATATACGGCACAGGAAACATATAAATATCAGAATACCTTGTTCAAATCTTTGCGTAGAAGCAGCAGCTTGCTTTCTTACTTTGTCAGGGTCAAAAAAAATTAATAGAGGGGCTGTGGGATTCTTATTGTTGAACTCCTCAATGGCTGAGATGAAGCGCTCTGCAACCTGTTACACAAGGAATAACTTCTCATCCTAGAGACCAGAAAATAGTAACATAAACCATGCAACCATAGAAGAGTCGTGCCATGGATGGAGTTGTTAGCTTAGATCTGTATGCATATGCATAATCACGAATCTTCCAATAGCGGAATGATGTAGTTGAATCACCACTCCAATTGCTAGCTGGATCATATTCTGGAAGACACTTTAACACTAGCTCAACCCGGTCTTCAGGCTTCACATCTTCTTCCAGGCTAACAACAGCAGGTTCTGGCTCTACGGTCGGGAAATTCAAACTGAAATTAGTGTCAAGTATACATCACTTTATATCAGGACAAGATCAACACTGACATCCTTTCCTTAATTTTTTTTTCCCAAGGAAGTCACCGTCGACATATGATGCCTGGTTCCACATTTTGATCTCTGTGTGTATGAGAGCTCAAATAGTCAGACACATATATGCATCTTCTGCATCCATGCTGATGCCATTAATTTTAACAAGTTTTATCAACATCAATATGAATATGGAAGATCTCATTAGTTTCTTACTACAGCACCGCCATACAAAGAGGGTAGCCGCAAATCGCATGAGTAAGAAGAACGAAATTGACCTCGTCAACTTGCACGATTTACTAATCCAACATATACTTGTTACATTTTACTAGTATGTAACTACATTGTATTATTGCAAGTTTCGTGCATCTACTTATATGGAATTTTGGCCTGCCAATAAAGAGAACGTTGTACAACAACAACAAAAAGAAAAAGATAACTACTTTGGGAGTTTAGACCTGTATCTTCCCTTTAATCCTTCTACTTGTAACTTGCAAAGCCGTTCATTCAAGTGAAAGAGGAGCTAATTCCACCAATGTCAGAGGGAGGATAAAATACAATAGAAGCACCTTCCTATTTCGTTGCTAACGGAAATATCAAAATTCAGAGAAAGTGAGAAAGTTGATATGATAGTTTAAGAATGAATTACCTAGAGGAGGAAATTCGGGTTTAAACATAGGACCCTCCGGTATAACTGTGTACTTCAACATCTGCCAATCATGAATATATCTTCTTCAGCCTTCAATTAACCATTTCATGCATACAAATACAAAATTATTACAAATCAAACCTTGTCGATTTTGTTTACGTTCTTGTGGTGATTCACTATCAATGATCCAATACCGGGTAATTCAGCCAGCTTCAGGATGAACTTCAACCAGAAACCAGTGTAATGTGGAACTGCGAAAAAGAAAATTGCATAATTTAATCGAAACAATACAAAATAGTACCGTATATCACATATCAGATATATGAAATTGAAACCTTGAATTTTCTCCGGTATGTACTTCACAGCCGTCAAGTCAACTTCACTCGCCGGTTTCATCACTCGCTTGTTCCCCATTCTTCAGTACAATAACTCAATCTATCAGAAAAATCAAAACAGAAAAGCACACTATTATAGAAAATTGCCTCACCAAACTTAATGGAAGTAAATGCTTTCAGCAAGTACGGAAGCTGGTTGCCGCCCGGCGAGCAGTGGTGAATGATAAAGTGCGCCAAGTGAGTGTACGTTTAGAATTTATTTTATAACCCAATTGGTTCAAAGAAAGAGAATCTTGACAGTTTAAACGACCATTTCAATGATATTGATATGGTTCTGTTATGGATTTTTAACTTCTACCGGAGAGGATATAATATCTCACTGGCTGTTTTTGCTTAAATTCGAAATCATTCAATTATAAATTCCTTTCTTAAAAATTATTTAATTTTAATTTTTAACTTAAAATTTAAGTCAACTAAAAATATTTTACTTATAAAGTTACTCAATATATTTAATTAATTCTTTCAATAATATTTGTTGACATAAAACTTTTATCTAAAACTATAATCTTAAAAATTAAAAAGATATCATGTAAACTATTTAACTATTAAATAAATAAATAAGGATTATATTGGCTCTTTAAATAATATCTTTTTCTTTAAATTATTTAAAGAAAATTTTAAATTAATAGCTCTTACGTAGCTCATTAGTTTTATATTGTGTTCTTTAAATTTTTTATTCTAAAACAGTGGATGTATGAGCTACTAATTGAAAACTATATATGCATGAGCTATTAATTTAAAATATCTTTAAATAAAATAATATTTTTTATTTTTTAAAATTTAATTTAAAATAAAAATTTTATATCAACAAATTTATTCCAAAAATCAAACGAATAAGTTGAGTATATATGCATGAGCTATTAATTGAAAACTATATATGCATGAGCTATTAATTTAAAATATCTTTAAATAAAATGATATTTTTTATTTTTAAAAATTTAAT
>JAOTQJ010000001.1:33884344-33896343 GCA_025642045.1 Solanum sejunctum | reverse complement strand
ACATTCATTTTGATGGGTTAAATTATTAGAGAGAGCATATTCATTTTGATGGGCCAATTTGATCTCGGGATTTCTGATTGCTCTAATACTATATAAAGATATAACACATGTACCGAACTCGTACCCCATAATGCTAGCTCATGAGGAAAAGATTGTCTAAGTCCATATAAGGAGTTCAATTTTCCATTCTCCTACTATGTGGGATTTCTTAACATCATATATAACCACAACACATTTTAAAAATTATGTCTTTATAACTAAGAGTTTTGAGAATGGCAACATAGGAGTTTTTTGTGTCTACTTTCAGCATTGCTAAGTTAGTATCTGTGACCCAATAGTTAGTAATCTATGCATTACCATTTTCTCGTTAGTGTTTTGCCAAAGGCGGATCCATGATCTTAAAGTATAAAACTTTTGAATCACAATTTTATTTTTTATTGAGTTTTGGATAAATTAGCTCTACATAGTAAGATGAACTTTTTTCAGAATATGGGCCAAAATAATTAGGTTTTGCCAAATTAAAAAATTCTATTGTGGCTATTTCCTGCCTCTCGTTCTTATTGAGGCTGTTGATAGGTAATCAAGTACATAGAGTAGCCAAGAATACTTATCTACTTATGTTACATGATTTCTTCCAGCTGATACAGGGTTTGTTTATGTTCTCATTTTTTCCTTCCCGAGATTAATATGAGGGTTAGATATAGAATTTCTCCTTTCATTTTAGGTTTTAAAATACAAGGTTTAACGTTTTCAATAACTGCAATTATTTGGGTATTCACTCGTTTTTGGATTCTATTACATTTCAAATGGTCTTATTGAGGAAATTAGCCAAAACTTTCTTAGGAGATGTTAATTACTATTTTGGGTAAATATCAGGCATTATTTCATAAAAGTGGTACCTCAAACTTGGTACATTCAATTTCAAGATTATTTGGGAAAAGAAGAGACTTTTCAAGATGGTTTATGTGAATCACCAAAATCTTGATAAATTAATCCATATCTTCTTAAGCTTCATGACTCACATTACTGTTTACCCGGGTCTCCTACAGACGTAAGCTTGATTTCTAGTTCCCTTTCAGAATGTCATAATATTGCAGTGGCTTCTTCTTGGGCTCGGCACAAGTGTCCTGAAAAAGAGCAATGTTATGTTTTGGTAATTCCTTCATAGGGATCATTTGCTGTTTGAAGCTTTGAATGAATCATAGTTGCTCTCATTCATCTTGGTTGAATGGAGAATTACCTCAATTGTTGCAGCTAAGCGCAAAATGGAAGCTTCACACCAAGGTCGGCCAATGAGTTGCATGCCTATGGGAAGCCCTTGCTTGTCATAACCAACCTGAGCATGTTATTCACCAGTATGAGGTACTGATAAACAGCATGTTGTACTAGGTGAATATCACCTCATTCCGAACTGAGGAACAAATCCTACATTATGGATCAATTGAAGGAAGATCTAGGCTAAAATATGCTTCTGTAGAGGATAAAGCTTTGTTCATCCTGCAGCATTGCTTTCATGCCAATTACTACTTTTTTGTGAAAAGTATCTTGGATAAAATCTAAAAACCGTTGAAGTATTAGGCCACATATATTTTTTATAGGCAATTTAAATTCATGCACCAAATGCAGATCCACGATATATAATTTCACCTTTACTTCCCTCAGAAATGGTTAAATAGAGTACCATTTCCTGAATGACCACCGGTCAACTAACTAGCCGGATAGAGAAGAAAGGTGCTACAACTTACAGGGACCGTAACTGCAGGAAATCCCAGAAGATTTGCTGTTATAATAAACCGCATAAGATTTCCTGAAATATAGAATACAAATCAAACCTGAAACTGCAAAACAGTAAGATATCCAAGAAATAGTAGAGAAACAGTACTAGTATAGTTTCAACTAACTCAATAGTTGACGATATCTGGTAAGAGGTGAGTATAGGGGAAAACCTGAAACTTGCAAATCAGTCTCCCCAACTTTAAGAGCACCTGGTGGAATTCTTGGTGCTGTCATGCTGAAAAAGAAGGAAGTATCAGATAGGGTCATAGGAATATTTCTGCCTATGCACACAAGCTCAGGATGTCAAAAATCCAACTTTGTCATGTATCGGCAAACTAATCTCCCGTCTACACATCCTGGACTTGCCATTTAATGTTTTAGGTATCTACATTAACAAAGTCACAAGACCACTTCGTTACTAAGAATATTATCTCAGGCCCAAAAGTCCCACCAACCAAAAGAAGGGGGAAAGAAAAAAAGAGAAGGAAAAAATGAAGAGCAAAATAGTTAAAAAGATGACCAAATTTGTTCACGTGAAAAAAATGAGAAATATGTTGTAATCCTTAGTGAAGTCAATTCCACACATTTCAGAGACTTCCTTGTCGTACCCAGTTGTAGGTGTCACAATGACATCTACCCTCTTGAAAATCTCCATATGGAAATACATTAACCTCCGCCTGCAACAACCCACATAAGAATTATGTCAATCGCGTTTCTTGTACTTCTGAAAGATTCATTCTGTTTCTATCTGTAAGAAATGCATTCGACATTGATTGGAAGGGTTAGCATTACAGATCATATGCACAAATCAAGCAATAAAAGAATATACATGATTAGTGAACAACATAGAAATTAGAAGACAATATTCCAATGGAGTTTTAACATTTTCTCCTTTTCATCATCCCATCGTGCTATCTGAATGGAGCATTACTTTCAGGATATTAAACACTCCCCCATATCTTATCCAGTCATTAACTTGGTTTGGAATGTGTCCGACTTCTTTCAACAACATTGTGGATAGGTTCCAAAGTTATTAACTTAAAAGTTATGGCAACTAATGAATTGTATAAGTAAAACTAAGGGAAGATACAACTATCTGACGTTTTCAAGTCATTTCAGATGCCATCATATTTCTAAATCAATAAATCAGTTCTCAGAATAACAACAACAACAACATCATACCAGTTCTCAGATGGATTCTGAAATAAATTAATAACTAGGTTAGATTGCTTTACTTTAGGTAGCTTAAGAAACAACATGTCGCACCTGAGCCGCTGAGCAGAAACATAGTCTGCTGCGGTAAATGAACGAAAAAATGCCAGATTTGTGCGAGTATCATATGTCAATCTCGCTCCTCTCCTAGTGACAAAAAGAAGAAAACAGATAACCAAGATGATATCAGGAAATAATTTGAAGTTGCTCCCAATAAGACATTGAGATCTAGTAAGAAGACGTGATGTAATAGAATATTCAAAGCGAAATTGTGTACCCGTCATCACAGTCTGGATTCAGTGAGCACAGTGATTCAGACCCAATAGAAACAATATGAGCATTGCGCATCTCATCCAACTCCGGTATTACAATCTCTACTGTCTTCAACCATGAGATAGAGAAAAATATCAGACATACGAACAATCTTGTAGAACGATAGATCATCATGATGGTGATGCTAATTCTTCCAACAATTCTAAACCAAAGCTAGCAGATACACCTGCCGAAGTCCAAGATAAAGCAATGGAGAATGCAATAATAAAAACAGACATACTTGGCATCCATGCTTTTCTGATAGTCGACTGAGAACATTCTCACACTTGTCAGATATATCAGTTGAGAAGACATCATTAAACCACTACAAGAGGAAGTTTCTATGAGGTTATCAAAGAAATAATGGTTATAACAAAAACTATTTCAGTGCACAACAGTGTAGTCACCTCTGTATATTTTCCAAGGTGCAGTGATTCCAGAGATAGCGAGCTCTCTTGTGAAGGGAAATTAGGGACACAAGGGAGGGGCTAAAAGAAATAGAGAGAAATGATTAAATTACAGAAACAGAATTTCTGATCCAAAATGATGTCCAAAATCAATAATATGAATGTGATATGCTTAATGAATTCGATTCTGTAGGTGAGATTGAAATTAAGAACACAGTTTTTAGATGTTCTAAACATGTACATGATGTTTCTGCTTATCCTGTTTAAGAGAAAGGAACTTTTAAAAAGTAAGATAATGAAGAAAAAGGAAGAATATAACAGTCAACAGATTAATAAGCATTCTTTGGTGGTTACCGGTCTCAAAGAGATTCTATCAGCAGGAGAGGGTCCCAAAATTGCGGCATACCTGATGCATTATATATGAACAAATCACACTGAAATTTCCTAGTGTAACTTCAATCCTAAACTTATCTAAAACAAAACTGATACCAACAAACTATTAAAGAAAGAGCTTGCTGAACAGAACATGTAAAGTACATTAACAAGTACAGGAAAACTTATCATGACATAGTTCCCTGGCATACTAGACAAAAATACAACACAAAATCAACCATTTAGGAGTAAGGATTACTCTATACTAGCATTTCCTCTGGATCATTCGAATATCAAAATCCTCCTGCTTATTTGAATCTATAGGAAAACAAATTACAATTTCCATATCTTCTTGAGAAAACTTAGCTGCATTTCTGGGATAATACTTAAGGGAATCCTCCACACCCTCGTGATAGCATCAAGCTGTCTTTTTTACCCTTGGGAATAGAGGTTGCTCCAGAGAAGATTGCGAATTCAGGTCATAAAGGTGGAAAAGGAAAACTGTTAATTTCGGAGCAGGGGGGTTTTGGGGAGTCAGGTTTACCTTATTATTATAGAATGCACTTATAGTTCTTTTGTGTGATCTGACAAGACGGTTGAATGAGCATTCCACATCTTTATGCATAGCTCTATCATTCTCATTTCTTTTCTCAATAATAAGATTCTTTTAGTTTGTTCTTTACAATCAGCAAGCAGATTTATGAGAGGAAAATGAGGCCAGCTAATTTCAACATTCGTTTAATTTATTTGGTTAGTCCGAATGATAATCGGGTAACAAATGTTTAAGAATAAGCATATTCTGGATACTCAAACCCATGATAACTTACACAAGTATGGTGTCCTCAACTGTTGTGGTAATCGGTCCAATAATTTCCACCGTTCCATCATCACATAATGACCTGGATAAATAAAGAAGAGGCTATAGTGAATCTTCCCCATCCTCCCTTAACATTAAAAAAGAACCATTTGAAACATCATGAAGATTGAATGTCCATGCACTCAAAACAGACTTAATGATAAGAAGATATAAGAAGTAATGGGTTGTATGTAATTTAAATTAACTAAAGGCAAGGCATAAGTGGAAATCACTAAGCACTTTACCAAAATCACTAATCTCTCCAAGTTAAGAAAATCAATATGGATTCATCATATCACTGAAGATCGTTTGGCTGTTCATTTCTCAGTCACAGCTTATGGAACTTCACTGAGTTTGGAATTCTTGCAATCAACCAACAGTAGTTTCAAGCTCCATCCTTGATATTGGTCTCCAATGCTATTGATAAAGGTATACACATTCACATTATCATTGTATAATTAGGACTAATAAAATAATTATCTGAGAACCAGATAAGTTTCTAATTCAATTCTTTACCCTGATAATTAGTTTCAAATTCTGATCTGGATAACTAGAGTTTCTTCATTTCTTTATTTTGATAACTAAAGTTTATATCCAATCCTTTGTACAGGCAAGCAACCTATAAGATGCTACATCAAAAACTTCACAGGAAGTATCCTTACTGGAGTTAAAAAAGATTTGAAGTGATAGTAATGTGGTAAGATGGAAAATAGTACAACTTATGATCATAATACCATCTTTCAGTTACTGCAATGATATTATTGTGAGTAAGTGTGAGTGTTGACTTAACTCATACAAAGATCTATTGAGATAGTCTAATCCAATTTGAGATGGTCTATCATCACTGTGGATAAAAGATTGAATACGTCCTTGACTAATGTATACGCATGCATACATGAGCCACAAGCTCTTAAATGAAGATACAGAATAAACGAAAGAAACATTGATGGTTGACGAAAGAGGAATAAGAATAATGGCTATACAGTTGGGAGATCTGTTAGGGAGAAAAACATATCAAAAGGCACATGTACAATTGAAGGATGAGCTCACCCGGTCATGTCAGTTCGACCATATGTTGACTTCAATCCCACAACACCACAAAGGGAAGAAGGAATCCGAACTGAACCTGTCCTTATGCATTAAACCAAGCATCAATAAAATACTTATATATGAAGATTGAATAAGTGGATTCTTCAGTTTGATATGGTGTAGATGTACAACCTCCTCCATCCGTCCCCAAAGCAGCAGAACATAATCCCGAAGCCACAATAGCTGCAGGGCCTGAGGAAGACCCTCCTGTGTACCTCTCTGGATCGTATGGGTTTCTGGTCGTCCTGTCATGAGATTCTTAACTCAAAAGTTACAGGGAAGAGAAGCAAAGGTAAACAACTCTAGAGTTTTCCACCTCAGTATATAAACATTTTAGGCAGCACTTGTTAAAGGTCACTGTGACGGAAGTCTGTAAATGCTTGTGTTACATTTAAAACAGAAAGGAAATGTTTGAGGACTGCCTTACAAAGGTTAAATGCAATTTAACATTTCATCTACACAGCCTCTCTACAAAAGAATATGTAAATACATACCCATAATTTGGGTTATTCCCAGTAGTGCCCAAGCCCAACTCATGCATGTTTGCCTTTCCAACCAAAATTGCACCACAACTTCTTAATCTTGAAACAGAAACAGCGTCCTTCTTTACCTCACGAACCTCGTGCATCCATGTAGTTGCTCCTGTTTGCACCAAGTATATATAACTAAATCTGTCAATAGGGCTTGATGGGAAGCTGAAATCTAAAACATACCCTTTGAAGGGTAAGGATAGCAATCTATGTCATCTTTTATTGCCATGAAAATCCCATCCAGTATCGACAGTGGATTCCCTGCATATTCCCCAATCAGAAAAATATTATTCTGACTGAGCACAGTTTGCAAGTACAAAAACCATTGGAGTACTATTTACTAACAGTTCAACAATGTATATAGCGCAGGAAACATGCAAATATCAGAATACCTTGTACAAATCTTTCTGTAGAAGCAGCAGCTTGTTTTCTTACTCCATCAGGGTCAAAAGAAATTAATAGTGGTGCTGCGGGATTCTTATTGTTGAAATCCTCAATGGCTGAGATGAAGCGCTCTGCAACCTGTAACACAAGGAACAACTTCTCATCCTAGAGACTAAGACAGAAAAAAAACCCTAGCAACTTAGAAGTTCCTTGCCATAGATGGAGTTGTAAACTTAGATCTGTATGCATATGCATAATCACGAATCTTCCAGTAGCGGAATGATGCTGTTGAATCATCACTCCAATTGCTAGCTGGATCATATTTTGGAAGATACTTTAAGGCCAGCTCAACTCGGTCTTCAGGCTTCACGTCTTCTTCCAGGCTGACAACAGCAGGTTCTGGCTCTACAACAGTCCGGAAATTGAAGCTGAATCAGTGCCAAGCATACAGAACTTTGTAACATGGCAACGTCAACATTGTTATCTAATGGTTTAATAAGAAGGTCACAACGAATAACCTTGAGGAGGGAATTCGGGTTTAAACATAGGACCCTCTGGTATGACGGTGTACTGCAATCTCTGTCAATCATGAGTATATTCTTCTTCAGTCTTTAATTAACCATTTCATGCATACAAATACACAATTATTTCTAATCAAACCTCGAGGATTTTGTTGTCAATCTTGAGGTGATTCATGATCAAAGATCCAATAACCGGTGCTTCACACAGCTTCACAAATAACTTGAGCCAAAAACCGGTCAAGTGTGGAGCTGCAAAAGGAATAGTTCAATCGAAACAATACAAAAATGCATTCAAATAGTACTGTATCTCACATCGGAGATAAACCGAAACCTTGAATATTCTCCCGTACGTACTTCACCGCCGTTAAGTCAACTTCACTCGCCGGTAACATCACTCTCTTATTCCCCATTTCTCAACACAGTAGCTCAATCTATACAAATAAAAATAAAAAATTCACCATAATCATCACGTGAAAAATCAAAATTGAAAAGTTTAAGATATCCATGGAACACTCTGACTTTACACACCTAAGAAGTAAATTCTTTCAGAAAGTATGGAAGCTGGTTGCCGGCCGGCGAGCACTGGGTTAATGATAACGTGCGCCAAGTGAGTGAACGTTTAGAATTACTACTTTTATAGTCCAATTGTAGAGTCATTATTAAGCGCATAGGCGTATAGTAGTCTAATCGGTTAATCCAACGACAATTGAAATTGACAATTTCAATGACTTGGAGACTTCCGCCAGAATCTCAATGTACGGCAGTCATGATATTCTTTTATGGTATTTTTTTAAAAAAGTTTTGAAGCTTATTGTGTAAAAACAATGATTGATATCTAAGGGCAAAATTAATTTTGAAGTCAAATTATTTTTAATTATAAAGTGATATTATTTTGAAATGGATAGAGAAAAGGTATGGTATATAAAATAAAATGGAGAGAGTATTTATTTTTATTTATCTATTTTAAAATTAATAAATAATTTTTATGTGTATTGCTTCTTCAGTTCAATTTTACTTATTATTATTTCACTTATTGAGGTCAAATTATATAAATTTTAATCAATATTTTAAAAAATATTTCTTTATCATATTAATATAAGAGAATTGCTAACTTATAATATTTTTTGTATAGTTTTTAATCATCTAAATTTTAGATTTTAAATATTTAATTTACTTTTGAAGTTTAGTCAAATTGACCTTGAAAAGCAAAACAATGATAAATAAAATGAATAAAAAAGTACTCTTTAACCCACTAATAAAATTTCACTGAGTTTGTTATTATTGTTATTGATATATGATCGATTTCTAAAATCACTTCTGATTAGGTTTATTACTGAAGAAAATATATTTGAGTGCAAATTTATTTCTAGCTCGCCAGTCAAATGACTCAGATTCAATCAATTACACCATTTAGCCCTTCTTATAATATGGGTGCAAAACATATAATATTATACTTTTACTGTTATATAATAGTTGTTCATTATTAATTTGACATTTGAATTATGAAATAATAAATAAAATAAATAATTTTATCAAATCATCTTTTGAATATAGAGTAATAAATAATATCAAAAAATAATTATAATTAATGACAAAAATAAATTAAAAAATAAACATAAAATTATCTTTTAATTTGATAAATAAGACAAATATTATTAAATATTCTAAAATAATATATAGATAATTAAGGATGGACGAAGGAAATATTAATTATAACTCTCAGGCTCAGCTCGTTATTGAGCCTATGTCACTCTTTAAAAAAAAATTCACCCATAACTAATGATATATTTTTAGTTGGTTGAGTCATTAAAATGGTTTCAATAGATATTTTTTTATTTCTTATAATTTTGATGTTAAATAAAATTTTATATTAACAAATTTTGACTAAAAAAATTATATAACTATACTCGAGTAACTTTTAGGTTAAAAATTCAAATTAAATTGAGTAAATTATGAAAAAAAGAAAATCATTCATTTGCGGTGTCACTGTTCCTGGGGCTATCAAACACTGGATGGATTAAATTTGAGCAAGTACAGTACATTTAATTTAAAAACAAAAATTACTTGAGCTGAAACGTGTTAAAGTCAAAATAGACTAAACAATATAAGATAAACTCAAGCCGTCCAGTTTCTTAACCAAATTTTTGCATCTTTTTTCCTCCAAAGTAATCTAATATGGCTTGACTATTGAAAGCATTAAAGATTGGAACTTAGACAGCTTTTTATTGAACGAGGATCAAACAGTAATATCAGTTTAGAGAGATGAGATAAATTTCATGGCAACAAAAGCTATAATTCAAGATTACAGAAGATGAACCATTTTTTCAGTTTTGTGCATTCTCAAACCACCGACGTCTCTGAGTCTGAGAAGCGCCACCAATCTGTATAAGCTCAAAGCGCCATCGGGTTCCCCTTCAAAATATCATAAAACTGCACCGGCTTCTTCTTAGGTCCAGCACAAGTTTCCTAAGAAAAGCAACATATCGACGGTTAATAGAGGATGTCAAGTAAGTGACTAGGATAGAACTTAGGGCGGGTCTAAATATACTGAATTGATAAATGTGAAGAGTAATGTTGCTTAGGCTGATATGAGTTGAGTCAAAATGAATCGAATTAATAAATGGACGGGCCATGTTTTCATGTGTTAAATTTGCCACCTCTAACTTTTACTGTTCCAAAGTGCAGTTGAGGTCAATATGGTATTTCCAAGAAAATGGCCACTGACTCATTTGTTGGAATAAACTTTACCTCTATGGCAGTTGCCAAGCGCAAAATGGATGCTTCACACCATGGACGCCCAATGAGCTGCATGCCTATGGGAAGTCCTTGCTTGTCATAGCCAACCTGACATACGAGATTCCAATAAAAATTTAAACAGTTGGGAGATATTATTGATACCACCATATTTGTATAGTGCGCAGATGGTGAATGGAGTCGATATAAATGAATCTGCTTAGCTATAATCCGGCCAAGTCCATAAGTTCCGCTCATACTTACCAGGACATGAGCTTAAACTAAACTAGACTACTTCTTGTGCAGTTCAGCATTACTAGACTACTGATGTAAACATTAAACAAGAGATAAGAGCAGATTAGGCAGTAATTTTTTAACAAATAGGGAATCTGAACCGCCTACAAAATTTAGTTTGCCTCTGAGTTGAGCTTATCAATATTCTGGCAAGTTATTTTTACTCAAATCTGCAGTTGGACTAGATTCACAAGTACATAGGATAAAGATGCTGTGCTTACAGGGACAGAAATTGCAGGAAAGCCCAGAAGATTTCCTGCTAATACGAACCGCATCAGATTTCCTGGAAGAGAGTTTGAGAACAAAAACCAATATAAGATTGTAAACAGTAAAGTACTACCTAGCCAAAACAAAAAAGAAGTACATTTAAAAAAAAAGGGAGGACAATGCATAAGAACTTTGCAGCTATGGTTTGAAAAATTTAAGGATAACTGTAGCATAGGTGCTATGCTACAGTGAAGAATGTCCAAAAAAGGATCATCCTTCCTTAAACAGCATGTGCAACAACAGGAGAAGTTACTCCAGTTGTAAGAGCATCTCATTTCCAACCAAAAGGTTTGGAGTTTGAATAACCAAGAAAAAGTGGGATGAATCACTGTTGTCCCGGGAGGGAAGGTTTGGGGGTCTGGGCTTTACCGAATTGAAGAGGAAGAAAGATTTGTGTGCGCAACCACTCTATTACGCTCATATTATCAATCTTTACAGATTCAGATATCAAGCAATTGACAGCATCACCCAAACACATGAAACTGAGTATCATAACAACATACCTGAAACCGGTATATTGACCTCTCCAACTGTAAGAGCACTTGGTGATATTATGGGCGCCGTCATGCTGAAGAATTGGGAATGTTAGCTAAAGATGGTTTCACAGTATTCATATTCCAACAGCAGAAAATAACGAACAATGCTGCTGATTTTCACATCTATGTAAATTTTACAAAGATATTAGTAACTTTTATGGGTATATTATACACAACATTTTCAAGGTTGATATCTAGATTTGACATCATCAAAGGAATCAATCTCCAACTATCACCTTCTTGTTGTTCAGTTAAAGAAGAATCTTATCCATGCTTCACCATTGACCAAATTCAATAACTTAAATGTAATGGAGAGGGAAGTAATGCTATCCACAAGCACTACAGATTAGGTGCATGCAAATAAAGAGAGAGGTGATAAACATTTACTGATGGTCATTCAAGTGAATAATAAAGTGTTTCACCAAGAAAGTGATAACAAAAATCGTGCACTATCACCAAAAGACAGGAATGTGGTTGGTGGTTACATACGCAGTAGTAGGTGTCACAATGATATCCACCTTCTTGAAAATCTCCAAGTGGAAATGCATCAACCTTCGCCTGTAATAATTGAAGAGATTATATCTAATAACTTATTGTACTTAAAAAACTTTGCATGTTTCCTGTATTAGAAGAGAATGCACTTCTCCCAAATTGTTAATTGAATAAAACACCAAGAATTATTGGAATATGCTTTCATAAGTATAAGAAAC
>JAOTQJ010000001.1:33864564-33884244 GCA_025642045.1 Solanum sejunctum | reverse complement strand
GAATGCACTTCTCCCAAATTGTTAATTGAATAAAACACCAAGAATTATTGGAATATGCTTTCATAAGTATAAGAAACTAAGATTAGAGAGATCAACACATTTAGAGCATAAAGCTACTGCCTTTTTTTGTTAACCTACCCACACTCTTACAAAAAGAATAAATCTATCTAGATGATTGTCAAAACACAGTATTAAGCCCAACACAAATCATGAAAAAGAAAAATAGGAAGACTAATAGTCACTTATGATTTTTCTTGAGAATATCTACGAGTAGCAACCAAACCTATGGATCCAAAACAAGGCAACACCCACAAGATTTATTTTCATTCTCACCAGATACAAGTGGGCAACGGTGATGAAAATCTTGTGTCATTGAAAAGATTTGTCTCTTTATTTATGCAACCGGAAACAACCTCTCTACCCTACAAAAGGTAAGGATAAGGTCTTCATACATCCTACCCTCCCTAGACCCCATTGGGATCACACTTGATATGTTCTTGATGTATTTAACCATTACCCAAAAGGATGGAATACCATTGTCAGAGACTTCCAAAACAAGTACAAATGATCAAGCTATGCACATCTCAGTTCAAATATATCTTTTAGATGCCACTACATTTGCAGTGCAGATCAAATTCAGAATTTGCTAAATTATGCCCCACCTTAGACATTGAGCAGCAATGTATTCCGATGCTGTAAATGATCGAAATAGTGCCAGATTTAACCGAGTGTCATATGTTAATCTCGCTGATTTCCTGGAAATCAGGTCAAGAACATATTATTATATAAATGCTTGCGTATTCATCAAAAAGAATATGAATTATGCCATCATGTCATGTACTGGCCCAAACAAGGCAGCTCAAGCACATGAAAGACCTGCTCAGTAAGGTAGACATACCCATCCTCAACGTAAGGATTCAATTGAGTTAGTGCTTCAGAGCCAATAGAAACAACATGTGCCCTGTGCATCTCATGCAACTCTGGTATTATAATCTCTATCGTCTTCAATTAAGGGAAGAAAGACAACAATTTAAGAAAACAAAAATGGAACATGATAGATAAAAAGAAAATAGTTAGTCACAAAATTGATGCTCACAAGACCCCTAACTCTAAGCAAGCAACATGGCAAATGATCAAAGTCAATCCCTTGAAAGCGCAAAAGAATTGGATATGGGCAATAAACTCACTTTGCACCCATGTTTTTCTGATAGCTGATAAAGAATATCCTCACACTTCTCAGATATTTCAGTAGAAAAAACATCATTGAACCACTGCAGGAGGAAGTCAAGAAATGATATAACTGTTACAAGGAAGTTACATTTCAAACACTTCACCACAAGAAAAGCAATTACCTCAGTATACTTTCCAAAGCACAATGATCCCACAGAGCACCAGCACTCACTTGAACTTAAATTTGGTAAACAAGGGAGGCCCTGAAACATTGTAAAGAAACACCTAAAAGACTTAAATGGAATAGGTACAAGTACAACTCAGATCTGAAACTCATAAGGTGAAATTACTTCTTAAATGTGAAACACGCCTCCAATTCAAATAAGTAGTACAATTCTCCCTAGATCATCTAAACAAGAAAAAGGCATTAGAACCACCTCTTTCTTGTACTCTCAAGGACTGATGTTTAGGTCCTACTATATCAGCCAGAAGTTACTTCTTCCACATTGTAATTCACATAAACCCAGCTATTACAGGAGTTGACAGCTTTAGGATTTCTGTCTATAGAATTTATCCAGAAGCTAGAAGGCTGACGATACCACTGGAGAAACCTCTCTCCAACGTTTACATACTACCAGGGTTCCCCCAATACTAAGAGGCTGCATTTTTATATCAACTCTTCTCTTCAGATTTTTGTCTGGGGTTTAAGGATATGGAGAAACTAGAGCAGATGGTCAACCAATGCTTTGGGAGTAACATGCTTAGGAAACTCTATAAAATCACTTTGTATTCTGTAACATTTTAACAAAAAGAGGAAATGAAAAAAATAATTTAAAAAAAAAAAAGATGCATCATACAATCTAGATTATAAATGATGAGCATGCAATTTCTTGGGTAATTACCGGTTTCAAAGAAACTCTCTCAGCAGGGGAAGATCCTAAAATTGCAGCATACCTGATAGTAAGATATCACGACTTAGCTTTCTGGAAATGTTCATCTTAAGCTCATTGAAGGCAAAAAGCAGACAAATCCTGATTAGTTTATGATAAAGGAGTATTTGATTGATAAGACTGATTAACTCGCATAGTTGGAGGAAGGAATTTTGTATATTTACTACTTTTATCTCTCAAGGCATAAATAGAGTAGAAAAACACTGTGTCCCATCCCGAAGATAGAGAGAGAAAACCCCTCTAAGATCTCTTAGAAGAGTAGATTAGAGCAAAATAAAAACTGGATATGCATAAATAATGAGAGAAACACAATCAAACCTCTGCTGATAGAGCACTTCATGGGCATACTATATGAATTCAAGTACTAGGATGCGTTATTTTCACAAGCTACATTAACTGCACATTCTTCGCCAGTGGTGATGGTCGAGGCCATTTTGCATTATAGCATCACCATTTATAGAACTATAAGCACTGGACTTAGGAAACAAGTAAACTCAAGGACATTAAAGGACCATTTATTATTTACATCAGTATGGCATCCTCAACAGTTGCTGTGATAGGTCCAACAATTGCCACTGTTCCACTATGATATATCAACCTGGAAAAAAAAGAATGGATGAGACTAAAAAGTTACCTATTTAAGACTTAAAAAGCTAGTGGGAAAATAACAAAGTATGTGCATAGCAGAATTACAATTAAGTTGACAAAAAGCAACATATTTTGCACATATAATTGCTCCAATTAAGCATAAAATAGAATATTCATTTTGACATAGAAGGAACTTCAAAAAAAAATCTTTTATTTAAGACAATCGTGTTGGGGAGAGGTGATTAGACAGGACATACTAAAGTTTCAGCTTACCGAGGATATGATCTTAGATAAGAGGGTGTAGAGGACACAGATTAAGGTAGAAAGTTAGTAGGTACAATTTTTTGTCTAGCTCACTAGGTACATAACCTCCCACCTGCACAAGTACCATACAACTCTACTCATCAAGATTTAAATAGATCATAATGGAGGCATATAAATTCAGAACTCCTCCACAATAGGAGCTCACCCTTTCATGTCAGTCCTTCCATATGTTGTCTTCAAGCCCACCACACCACAAAGGGAAGAAGGAATCCGAATTGAACCTGTACAATGTAAACTTTAGAGAACATGACATACAAAGATTTCATAAGTTGATTCAGAGTTACATGGTATTATAAACAACCTCCTCCATCTGTTCCCAATGCAGCAGAACACAGTCCAGAAGCTACAATAGCTGCAGAGCCCGCGGATGAGCCGCCTGTGTACCTATCTGGAGCATGTGGATTCCTAGTTGTCCTGTCAGATAAACAAATCCACCACCCATACTGCTGTTTATAAAAAAACATTTCCAAAACAGCGTGGAAAGTAAAATTGCTATAATGTTTTTGAAAAAGAAGTTAAATTGTTATAATTGTTAGAGTTCACATACATAACAATAATTAAGTCAACAATTCAAAAGGGAACAGTTCTATCAAAGCTTTGAAAAAAAGTTTGACGACAAGGGAAACCCGCAACCGCTATCCTTTGGGTGCAGGGTAAAACCCCCCTCCTATGCAATAGCACGCAAACACACATGAGAGGTAACCCGCACTAGGCAAGCTCCGTGCGACGAGCTCGACCCAAAAAGAAAACCCCTCGCTTTCGCTAGCAAGGGGTTTCAAACTTGAGACCTCCACAATGGAAGTCCCAAGATCAAACCACTTTGAAAAATTATCAGAGGAAACAGTACTATGAAATCTTTAAGGTTTCTCTTCATGGCAATTTTTTCCCCAGGTTTGCTACTTCATTTAATATTACACCAAATGTTTGATCATGACTACTTACTATAAAACAGCGAGGATTTCTTATTTATTGTGTACAGCTTGTAAGCTAAACTCACCCAAAATTCGTATTATTTCCGGTTGTTCCGAGGGCCAATTCGTTCATATTTGTCTTTCCAACCAAAATTGCACCGCAACTTCGTAAACGTGAGACGCAGACAGCATCATTCTTCACTTCATGAATCTCGTGAAACCAAGTCGTTCCACCTGTTAGCAAAGGCAGAGTCAGAAACTCAGAATTTGAAGCTAATGGGTTCTAGATTTCAATCTTCTTAAGTTACTGAGTTCTAAATAAATAACTTAAGCATATGCAATGATTTTTTAAAGAAAAATTAGAGTTTGAATCAAAGCCACTGGGTTCAACCGAACCAGTAGCCAACACTCTCCCTCTGCCGTTGTCTGTTAGTCATTAAATATGCAACTAAATCTGGCAAAGAACTATGCTTTGGCGACAAGAACTAGAGTACATACCCTTTGATGGATATGGATAGCAATCAATGTCATCCTTTACTGCTATGAAGATACCATCAAGGACTGATAATTCACTTCCTGCACAAACCTAACTGCTAAGAAACAGTAGCTGAGTAAAGTCACATGCAGATAGCAGGCCAGACATGTTTTTGAACTCCAACGGTACAATAGCATACATGTCTGTATATGACCATAAAAAATATACACCAGGGTACCTTTTTCAAATCTTTGGGTCGAAGCAGCGGCTTGCCTTCTGACTTCATCGGGATGATAAGAAATTAGTAGCGGTGCCAGTGGATTCCGGTCATTAGACTCTTCTATAGCTGAGATGAAGTGCTCTGCTACCTATGACACAAATGTAATAATAAGCTTATCCTGACAAATAAATTTAAACGGACAGCACGAAAACAGGAAAAACAATTACTTGCCTGAGATGGACTTGTAAGCTTAGATCTGTAAGCATATGCATAATCACGAATCTTCCAATAGCGGAATGGTGCGGTCGGATCAGTATTCCAAATACAGCCTGGATTGTAATCTGGAAGACACTGCAAGGCTAACTCAACGCGTTCTTCAGGTTTCCCATCTTCTTCCAAGCCAAAAACACCAGGTTCTGCCTCTAAATTCACATGCCATACAAAGTCAGTTAGTGACTCCAAGTGGCATTGGTTTTTGAAGTGACTTAGGTCACCATGGATGACCTCAATAAAAGAAAGAAGAAGATGAAATGCAGATAGGGAGTAGAGAGAAGAAGGAACAGTTCTGTATATTGATGTATGAATTATTGAATATTACACAAGGATATTAGCCTATTTATATAGATGATCTAGAGATGAGATTAGCGCACTTAATAACTACCTTAACAAACTAATCTAACCGACAAAATGGTCAAGGAGTCACCTTCTATAATTAAAAACAATTTAACTTTTAAATTCTTTTTATTATCCTTAACGAAATGACTTACAAGTTACAGCCACAAAAACGATCATAGAGTGTCTTAGACCACAAATTTCAAGTCTTCCTTTTGTTCTTAAAATTTTCTGACAAGTCAACCGGTGTCACATAAATTGAGACGGAGAGAGTATTACATAAGGTTGTTAGCCTATTTATATAGATGATCTAGAGATGAGATTAGCTCACTTAATAACTAGATTAAAAAACTAATCTAACCGACTCTAATTAATTACTGGAAAGAAGTAAGAAGACTAAACTACCCTTAATGAACTAAGCAGTGCTAACTGCTTCTATAACAGTTTTATCATAAGAAATTTCTTAACTTTGGTCCTTGGTGTATGCATTTGCCTGTCATCTCCTTTATTACTCAAGAAATATACCCCCGTCACCCACATATTGTCAACCCGCCTCCCCCTCCACCCCTCTTCCGAAAAATTCAAAGATAACCCTATTTAAACAAGCAGGTTGACTGAGTCAAGCAGTTCTGTTTCATTATGATGGTCTATTTGAAAACCACGGATAGCTGAGCGTGCAAAAATTCAAGATAAATACTGAACAAAGAATGATATTGCAACAAACCTTGAGGAGGAAATTCAGGTATAAACATCGGAGCCTCCGGTATCACGGTATTCTTGAACATCTAACAATCATAAGCACTTGAACTTTTAGCTATCATAGAATTTATTGGCATCCCCCCACCCCACCCCACCCCGACATGAATAATTACAACATAGAAAGAAATAGAAATTGGATGCATCAAGAATCAGACCTCGGCTCCTCGGTTCATGTTCTTCAAGAGAGTCAGGATCATTGAACCAATAATTGGTGTTTCAACCAACATTACAAATAGTTTCAACCAAAATCCAGTCAGATGTGGAGCTGCAAGTCCATAGGTGAAAATTCACAACAAAAATTTTTAAACTACCAGTAACTAAATAATTCGGTTAACAATTTGGAGATTTATAACAATAACTACACCCTATTCTCTACTCAAAATAAACTTTGGAAAACATTTTTAAATGGCTTATTACATAAACAGCCCCTAAAACTTGTTAGAACAGTCTAAACACCTCAACTCCTAATAAATTATTTCAATTAGTGTTTTCAGTTCAAATTTTGGAAATCTTTTTCAATGTGTTCTCATTCGTTTTTGATGAACTTGCATGTGTTCCCATTTGTCTATTAGATAGATTATGAATGGAGGGACTGCTATGCTTGATATGGGAAGACCTTGAATTTTCTGAGGCGTAAACTTCACAGTCGTCATGTCAACTTCATTCACCGGCAACTTCACTATCTTCTTCCCCATTTCTAACAACCAACAGATTCAAACAATTAAAATCGTCTATTGAAAATTGATTAATTACTACTAAAAGAGAAAATTTCAAGAATTCTTACTTTATTTTATAGAGAGAAATTCGAAGTCTGGAAGTAAAGGTAGGTTTCCGAGGCCTTTATAAAGCGGCTGACTGCTGCTTGTCATGCCATTAATTCTTCGTCGTTTGTTGGGGAGTGGGGAGTTGCGCATCACTCCAAGTGGCGTAAGATAGTATGTAATCATGGCGTCGCCGTTAACCGATGATGCCATGTTCCCGCCGACGTGCGTATTGTGTTGTCCTTTTGCCCCGTTATAAAAAAAAGTCCAGTCTCCCAAGACCCGCCGGCGGCCGTTGGTTAGCAAAGGTGAGACTTGAATTTAAAATAGTGTGCCTGTATCTCTCTCTCTATATATATTCTCTTTCTTTTTGTTTTGCTCAGAAAAAATCATCACCTTACTTAAATAATTTAATTTTAATAAAATAATTAATTTTAATAAAATAATTTTAATTAAAAAGGCAGATATTCAAAAGATGTATAATGAGGATGTTGAAATGGATGTGTGGCCTAACCAGGAGTAACAAAGTTAGGAATGAAATCATTTAGGAGAAGCTAGAGATGGCCCCGATGGCCGAAAAGATGAGAGAATCGAGACTGCGATAGTTTGGACATGTGTAGAGAAGGAGTATTGATGCTCCCGTTAAGAGGTGCGAGAGGTTGTTGTTGGGCGGAAGGATAGAGGTAGACCGAAGAAATACTGGAGGGAAGTGATTAGACATGATATGGCGGAACTTGATCTCACTGAAGACATGACATTAGATAAGAAGAAGTAAAAGTCGTGAATTAGAGTAGTAGGCTAATTGGTAGGATTAGGTGGAGTATAATAGGGTTAGGGGGAGTGTGCATTTTTTGGTGTGTGTATGTGCCAAATTATGTGTTAGTTTTATTATATTTACATACTGTCATGTTTTATGTATTATTAGTCGATCTAGTCTCTCTTTTTTGTTCCTTTCTTTCATTTGTCATATCTAGTTCTCTCTGCTTTTGGGTTTTGAGATGATAGTCTACAGAAAATAGTCTCTCTACTTTTATGAGTTAGTGATAAGATATGCGTATACTTTACCCTCCGCAGACCCCACTTGTGAAATTTTACTGGGTAAATTTTGTTGTTGTTATTGTAATAAAATAATTCTTAGCAACATAATTTTCTTAAAAATTATTTTGGATAATAAATTTCAAAAGTTATCCTTTTTTTAAAGATTCTATCAAATCAAAAGTGTCACATACAATAAAATAGAAAAAGTATTAAATATTAAATAATAAATATAAAAAATTATCTTTAACCTTACTATTTAAATCTAGGAATAAATTTTATTTTAAAAAAGTATAAAATAGATAATTGTTTTTCGTTTCATAATTGAAAAAAGAACAATTTTTTTTTTTAAAGAAAAAAGAGGGCGACAAATGTTTGTCATCCCAACCATCAACACCACAATCACCACTGAATACTATCGATCACCACCATCAACCACATTAGTCATCACAATCATTAGTTCCACTTCTTTCGTTGCCAACCTTTATTGTCGATTATAGGACATCTATCACCTCCATTAATATGATTATATCAATTACCACTATAATCATCACTACCAGTGTCATCGTCTCTACTACTACAATCAATCTCTATTGCCAACCACATTCATCATCACAATTAGCATCAATGTTAATTACCATCACAGTCATTATTATCAATCACCATACATTCTTCGATCACCACACTAACATCATCAACTACTAGCATCAACCACCCACCACCATTACTGCAAACCATTTCTATCATCATTAGCAAACATATTCATTTTTTTAATCAAAACAATAATGTTATTTTATTAAATTTATATATTTCTAATATTTAATTAATTAGAGTTTACAAATAATATACTTATTATGTTTCAAAATAAATAAATTACACGCATTCAGAAGTTGAAACATAAACGGTCTTAATCATTCAGTTCAAACCACCATAATTTCTTTTTCAGGTCTCTGAGTAATCTTCAGATCTTGTTCCATTGTCCTCTTAAGCTCATTTTTGTGATAAAATTTTGTCTTCACTTTGAGGTTAGGCTTAAAGCTTATTAGAGCCAGTTCTCTCACTTTCTTTCAATGGCATCTTGGAACCGTTAGTTATACTTCCCTTTTCAAGATGTCATAGAACTCCACTGGCTTCTTCCTATGCTCTGCAGAGATTTCCTGAAAGCACAAGTCAAATTCCCTGTCAATACTCGTCCAAAAGTCTTAGCAGTTTGTAACTTTGTTAGCTGGGGCTGACTGGTGGTAGGGCCTGAGGAGAATACCTCTACTGCAGAAGCTAAACGCAAGATTGAAGCTTCACACCATGGACGACCAATAAGTTGCAAGCCTATTGGAAGTCCTTGCTTATCACAACCAATCTAAGCATGCAAAACGAAAGAAAAAAGATATGTCATTAGTACGCGACAAGTAAATTTTAAACACATAATGTTGATTGACATTTGGCATCCACGTGTTTCAGGGTAACTTTGAATGCAATGGTGGCAGCCATCGATCAATAGACATCTTATTTTTGAAGGGAACAGAGGTTGTGCAAGTACAAATGGAGAAATTTCTGAAGAAAGAGAGCATTAAATCGTTCATTTTACTGCTGCGTGTCAATGTTTATTGAAAAGAAGGTGAGCAGTTCCTTACAGCAAAACTAGCATGCAGTAAGAATCAATAGTTCTGTTTTGACGACACTGAACTACAGAATTACTGAGAGAGGAAAATATTAAAATTTCCACTTATATGACCAGTTTTGACACAATTACTACTTGTCTAATGTTATAATATATATGACAAACCTATTATTGTAATGTTATATGAGGTTGAAATGCTTAGAATAGGAGCACTGTTTGGAAGTTGTTTGCATATTAACATGCAGGTCCTTGTCCTTCTATTTCATAGCCTTTCATGAGATTTACTCTCAGATAAGTGCCTAAGAGGAAAAAGATGAATATCACTTATAGGCACCGAAATTGCCGGAAGTCCTAGAACATTTGCTGATATAACAAATTGCATTAGGCTTGCTGAAAAGAATAGCAAATGAATAAGTAGTCTAAATAGAGTTGGATAATCAAGAAGTGCTCATCATAACAACAAAAAGAACAGTCCTAGCATTGAGAATATTTTGAGATAGAACACTTTGGGAGTTAAATACCAAAGTTCAATCTATCCTCAATACATACAAAACTCAAATTTCAGAATCTAACACCCAGTCAAAAATCAAATATTTTATTCATAAGCTATCTTGTGAAATAGCATAGCAATCTCATACTGATATATCCAATACCAATCAATTATACTTTTTGGTCGTAGAGTAGTCAAAGTACCCAATATGAGTTGATCAAATCCAGCGTTGATCCAACCCTCACACCCATGTCATTTCGACACTGGTGCAACAAGGATTCTGAAGAGTCCACGCAACGTACCCGTTTTAAAATATAGTCTAATCTGCCTATGCCACACTAGATGCAATCAGAGGAAACATCCACAGTGATAGATAGGCTTAATTTTTCGTTACTGCTGTTAAACCACCAAATTGATATATTCTTCTCTCCAAGTTTTTGAAGTTACCTGGACTATAGCACACACACCAAGGACGTAGAGGAGATAAAGGAGATTATAGAACACCTCCAGGGACTATAAATGACTACTACAAGGTAATAAGATGATGTCTTTCATTGGTAAATAATAATTAAAAAGAATGGAAACAGATGTTAACTTACCTACTACTTGCAAATTTGTCTCACTAACTGCAACAGCACTTTTTGGAATTTCTGGGGCTGTCATTCTGGAGAAAAAGTAAAAACAGAAATTTATGAATTCAATTGCCTGTTGGTACAGAAACAGATCGACATAAATGACAACATACACAAAGCATTGGTCCATCTACTTCAGTTGGTTTAAAAAAAGGAAGATATGATTTACTTGGGAGTAAATTAAAATTCTGCAATATGGACATATACATTTCTATTCAGTGTGAAAACTCTGTGAGTGAGGTATTCAATGTAAATCCTCTGTGGATCATAACATCAGACAAATGTGACTTCAATCGTCAAGCTAAATTATGGGGTACAACTTCAAAGACATGAAAAATACCCAAATCCTTAATGCTCTTATTGAGTCATTCACTGATTAAGCATTATCCACGTGAAGTGAAAAGAAACATATAGTTCCTATTTTGAACCAATCATCTAAAATTTTGACTTCCATTATAGTACAATCTTATGTCAAATATCGTGAGAGCACTTCAGAAAAATCTTTTTCTTTTTTTGACATAACTATTTCTGAGACCAACTTCCTGAGACTTCTCTCACTAAAAGATTAAGAAAAATAGTTGCCAACATTATCATGCAAGAACTTAGATTACCCAGTGGTAGGCATTACAATGACATCTACTTTCTTGAAAATCTCCATGTGATAGTTCATTATCCTTCGCCTGCAATAAGAAACACAGGAAAGCTGAAATAAATTGAATAAACTTTATCATATTTCTAAATACAATTCTATAGCGAGACTTAAATCTTTTAACATTTAGATAAAACATAGTAGTACATCTGATACTTGACATGTTTCTAAAATATAGACAAAAAGAACCATCAGATGACACTCAGAGATACATAGCAAGTATGGACTAAAAGAAAGCATGAAGTTGAAGACAGGAACATGGATCTCATATGCTTATCTAGTGGAGTATAAATTTGTTTCTGTGCACAAGCTCTGAGAATATTTTTCTTCCAATTGAAAATTTAAAATGAGGATATGAAGAGTAAAGTAAGCAAAACCCTAAAACTGTTGATGTTGTTAAAGTTAGGAATGCCTACTAAAATGTAGAATCATGTGTGTATATGTCACTGATCCACAACACAGTAGTAGCTTTCACATCCCTTATTTGATATTAAAACAAAGAATAGTTGAACAAATTGTTTCAACATGTATGAAAGTAGTTCAGTGACTTATTCTTTACCTAAGGCACTGGGCAGATATATAGTCAGATGCTGCAAATGATCTGAAAAGTACCAGATTTGTGTGAGCATCATTAGTCAATTTTACTCCTTTCCTACATAAAATCAAAGAAATTTTATATTTGTCCAAACTAAAAGATATCAAGCAGCTATACTAATAGCATGATGGAAAATAGATATACCCATCCTCAGAATCAGGATTCAATAAGCACGCTGCTTCAGATCCAAAAGTAACTGTATGGGCTGCCCGCAGCTCATGAAGCTCTGGTATGACAATTCCTGCTGTCTTGATTGCAAAGAGTTGAGCAGGAAAAATAGAATAAACAAAGTTACATCCAGAGAGTGAACATGAACTTTAAACATCAAGTCTTCTGAAATAGAAAAGAATCTTGATGTAAAAAGCATGATTCAGACCAAACTGATCACATACGTAATAAAGGGTAATATGACTTACTTTGCACCCATAAAGATGAAATAGTTGGTTTAGGACATCTTCACACTTACCAGATATATTGGTTGAGCTAACATCATTAAACCACTGAAAAATATGTCTCAGAATCAGCCAATGTTCAACCAAGAAGGTTAAAGTCACCAACAACCTTAAGAGAACAGAAGTGCAACATCTTTGTATACTTTCCCAAGGTAACTGATCCCAAAATATTTGAACTCTCATTGGAAGATAAATCTGGTAAACAAGGGATGGACTGAAAAACAAATCAATTAATAACAATGCGAGTAGAAAACAGCATGCCTAATGCAGAGTACCACCTGTTAATCCAATGAAAAGAACTCATTCAGCATTGAACCCACATCAACCGCCTCCTGGATAAGTATAAGATCTACTTAATCCTATGCTTAAGATTGGTCGTGTTTAGATATATTAAATCCATTTTGGGGACCCAAAACAACAAGGTTAAAATGGACAGGGGAATGTCACAATTTTTTTCAGCAAGTTAGCCAAAATAGTCTTTTATAATCTATATGATACAGGTAGAGCGAATACTGCAGCATGGATAAACAGGTTTAATAGGAAATTCAGCAGAAGAAACATCCCCCAAACTATACCATGATCAGAACAGATCTCTGAAGAAAAATACCCCAAACTTTGAGTTATTTTGGTAATCATATACTTCTGTATATAGATGATCATCATAATTCATAACTGCAATTTTAGAGGGAAAACTCAACTTTCAAAGATGATCTGATACCCTATTTACTGTTATTAGTTAAGTATTTACACAAATGAAGGGAAAAAAAAGTCAAATCTAAACCCTCAAGCAGAACAATATCTTGAAATTTTGCAAAACTATACTTTGTGAGTGATTACAGGATTCATCCGAATTCGATCAGCTGGAGAGGATCCCAAGATTGCTGCATACCTGAAAAGTTGAAAGGAAATAACAATAATCAACACATATCAATTACAAGAGTGGTCTCATCACCATGATCAAGATAGCTAAGACCAAATTTAACAAAAAGGTCCCCAAACATACAACCGAATTTGTTTAAAAATGTATATGGCTAACGGCCTAATTGATCTACATTCACAAGGTAGGGCTAAGGTATGTGAACAACCCACCCTCCCTAGACCCCACTTGTAGGACTATTCTGGTATGATGTAGTGGTGGTATCTTCTTCACCATTGTTTAGCACACATAAAGGTAAATGAAAGTGATGCAGAATGTAAACAGTACAAGACCAAAACAATTTTGATTGCATAGGTAATCAAGTCAAAGAGGTAGATGAAAAATGCATTGTTTGACCATACACAGTGAGATGAATATCAGAGATTTTCATGACCAGAATTGACTATTTGTTTGTAAGGAAGTTGGCAGTAAAACCCAATTACTAACACGAGTATGGCATCCTCAACTGTGGCTGTGATGGGTCCAATAATTGTGACAGTTCATGCTGCCCACAGTGACCTGAGAAAAGAACCGAGATGGGCAAAATTATAAACATATCTACGCTTGCAACATGCAATTACATAACAAAATTATAATCATTGAAAATGTTTGTAAGATGTACCTGATAGAGTTACATAACCCAAATATCCTTCTTTTAAATAAATACATAACCTAAAGATTACCACGTACTCCTGATCAAATTTCAAATGTTGGTCACTTTTATTGATTTCCAAATTCTGCTTAGTGTATGGGAGTTCACTCCAAAATGATTGACAATGGCCAAAATGAAACATACCACAACAGCAAATGAACATAATATTTTTTCTTTGGCATCTAACTTCTTGGACATAACTAGACGAAACTTTCCTTCTCCATGTTCATGCATGCATGAAAAATTCATCTGACTAAAATTTGTAAGAGAACGTTTGCTTGCTTCTGTGCACACTCTAACGGCATTCACAGGGCATGAAGTTCTTTGGCGTTTTCTTGTTTTTGGATTCTGTAATGAAAGAATAGAAACCAAAAACCTTTCTTTTTTTTGAACCAATACCTTAAACCTGCATTATTTATGAATCTGCAAGACGTAAGTAGTGCATATACTCCGTTCTACTTCACTATCGTATTACAGTATGAGTTATGTAAGTAATGTGCAGGTGGAAACCGTATAGGGCGCTTCTTTGATTACATTTCCAAGCAATTTGCAAAATAGGGTTACAAACTACTGCAGTAAAGGCTTCAATTCTCTACAAAGCTACCTTATTTCTCATACCATGAAGTGCCTAGGAAATAATGCTTTCAAATTTTGGCTAAGATCTTGAAAAAATATACTTGATGTCATGCCTTTACACAGACAGAGTTTTAGGTTTATAATGATTGTTTCACTTATCCACTAGTGAAATGAAAAATGCCCTTTACAGATATTGAAGAATACATGTTGACATAGAGACTTGATAAATCCAGAAAAGAACAACTATTAGGCCAGAAAGATTAAATAATTAGGTCCATATTATATTTTAATGCTTCGATCAAGTGAGGTGGATCATTAATGGTTTAAATGAAAATATTTTAAAATTTTAAAATATTGATTAGAAATAAAAACTAATTAAATAAATTGAGTAACTTTAGTTGAGTAACTTTAGAGTTAAAAATCAAAGTTTAATGATTTTCTGTGAAAAGAATTTACAGTTGAATGAATTTGAAGTTAAAAATAAAAGTTGAGTCTGTGAAAAGAATTATACTTAAGTGACCATCTATGATATTAACTCATGTTTTCTATAACTTTTGATTATTTTTTATGTGAATAAAAATATGATTATATTTATTATAAATTAATTACTATTTTATTATATATATTTGAAACTATCTCATGCTAAAATTTTGTAAGGAAATATTCACCTGTTTTATTTTTCTATCCTATAAATATTTGTATGAAGCCGATGAGGCTTTTTTTGCCCTTTTTTCAATCTTCATGAACTTCGAGATCTAATTCTTCCGTTGAAGAAACTAATTAATTACAAACACAAAATAAATATGTTAAATATATTAAATTATTTTTAAATTTTATGATTTCTAATTTTATAATTTATATAAAAAAACTAAAATTTTAAAAATTATTAAAAAAAAAAAATATCAACCAAGGATCATATCATAGGGCGGACCTACCCTATCAAGAGGAGTAATATGTGTATATATCAACAAACCAAATAAATTTGGCGTGGACCTACCCTATCAAAAAGGGGTAACATGTGTATCTATCTTTAAAAATTATTATACACATCTTAAATATATTATTCAAGTTTGTATTGTGGCATATTAATTTATATTTTTTGTGACAAGTCATTCAATAAGTTCAAATTTTGAATTCGTTTCAGAATTAATTGAGCCTATAATTTACAAGCTATAACTTGAAGAGACTACTAATCAGATGTGTCAATGACCATGTTATGTCCGGAGATATTTTCCTCGAAAATAGTTTTAAATTTTTTATTTTAATTTATTCTTAATAATTTATTTTAGGGCATAAATATGAACAAGTCTTCTATAATCACGTAAATTGCAAGTTTGTATTAAAATTGCTTTAATTTGTGTTATTCACAAACATAAAGCTTTTAACATCTCTCACAATATAAGAATAAAGTTTATATTTCTTAAATCTTTTTTTAGATCTTATTTTTAAAATTGAACGGAATATATTATTATTATTATATAACTTCGACGCACCATTAAGAGTCAAGTTGGCCGCTCATTTAATGAGATTGTTCCCTTTTTCCTTTGCTTGCATTTCTTTCTTCTTTACACAAAATCAGTTTGCCAGCAAGGGAACCCATGTGTACAGATTTAACACAACTACGCCATAATTTTGACCAACTCAAAGATGTCTACCCATATATAAGAAAAATGTTTTTGCTTTATTTTATTTAAAAAAATTTAAGAAAATAGTTATTGAAGCTTTAAATTTAAAATTATGTAGTCTCTAAATGGATTGAAAATGTGGTCATTTAGTCTGCTTGTAAATTGACCTGGTCAATGTTAGATAAAGTTCAGAGAGTAACAAGTACGTAGTAATCTGGAAAGATGCAAATATATTACACCATTGTTGTGAACTAGAATTTAAACTTTGTTAAGTTCAAAATTGAACTTATTCTATTCTTAATTATGTGTTTAGATTTTAATAATTATCTAAATTAATAGGCCACACATATGTATGAAAGAAGACATTGAACTCTAATTGACCTATTGCCCAAGAGTTGCGCTGCATTTAACGGTATCAAAATGAGTTCAAATATAGATAATTCACTCAATTCATACAAAACTTTATGATTTGGGCTCAAGATAATTTTAATTGAGTTCAATCTCAACTCGTTCAAGCCCTAACCCATATCAAAAAAATCTTCAATTGAGTCCAATTTAATTTTCAGTTTCAACCCGTTCTAAGGCTCTTTACTTGCATTGATGTAATGTATGTTTTCTATCTATTTTATATTTTCTATCATTTATCTATCAATTTGTAACTTTTTATTTTTTTTTAGTTGAAATTTAAATTATGATTATAAAAAATAAATAATAATATGCTAAAATTATTGAGATTGAGCAAATTATGACTCAACTCGAATTTTAGTCCATTTGAACTCAAAATAAATTTAGATGAGTCATAATCCAACTCAAATTTTATTTCGACCTATTTTAACATTTTTAATTTTAACCCAATCCGTCCGTTGAACACCCATTATTGCATCCATCCCTATCGGCGAACCTACACACTTTTTTCTACTCAATAAATAAATACCAATATATATGCAAAATTGACTGATTTTAAAAGATTTAATACGTATCTATTTGCACAAAGTTAAAAGATTTTGAATGATATAATTACAGTATGCAACATGTACATTAACAAAATGATAATTATCATTATCGACATTCACCTCGTCAATCTCAAATCCTTGAAAGATAATTCTAAATATTTTTTACTCACCTTTTTTTTTAAGTCGTTTTTTGTTAAGTAGGGTGGTCGAACATATGTCCTTAATAAAGTTGTAAATGTCGGAAGGAAACTATCTGTTAATTATTGCAACAGTTAGAATTAAAAAACATACGACCTTTATGGCTGTCAATGCAAATCCCTTTACTTCAAACTGCCGCATCCAATAAAATAAAAAATTTATATGATTTTCTTTTTGAATTATGAAATTGAAATCTAAATTTTTTTATATCTTATTTTAATTATTGATTTTTATAATTTATATAATTTTTAAATATATAAATTAAATTTTAAAATTTAAAGTATGTCTTATAAATTAAAATAAAATAGAAATAACATATAACGAACTTTCGTGCAAGATAAAGAAAATAACGTGGACCAAATGATGGTGTTTAGTAGTATATTCACGCTGGTTCTTGTGTTTGATGCATCCCTTTTAATCAGTAAGTACTATATTATATTATTATTGAAAAAGATTTTAGGTCTAATTCATACTTTAAAAATTAGCTCAAAGGAAGGAGTATTGTCTAAGTCTTATAAGGAAACTACCCATCCTATTAACCATCAATGTGGGACTTTGTGTCTCAACACGCCCAGGCTCAAAGGAAGGAGGATTGTCTAAGCCTTATAAGGAGATTACCTACAATTTTTTCGGAGGCCTAACATTGGGTGAGACGGGGCCTGCTCTGATACCATATTGAAAGTAGGTCTTAGGCCTAATTCATACCCCAAAAGCTAACTCGAAGGAAGAAAGATTGCCTAAAACTTATAAAGAGACCATTCATCCTATTAACTACGAATGTTAGATTTTATGTCTCAACAATTGTTACGTTGAATGTTGTATTAAAGCTGTCCTATTTAATGTATAGTTGAATCATAAATTCACTTGTTGTACTATTCTTCTTTTATAATAATCCGTAACAATTTTTAAATCTCTCTCCTAAGCTTTGCACATGCATGCTTCTTAGTATTCCTTAAAAATAAAATTAAAAAAATACTAATTTATGATTAATTTAATCAAAGTATAGTAATTTAAAAAAATACAGATCAACTCATTTATAATATTAGTTAAGTATATATGTTTTCTAATTAATATTGTTTCAAAAGACACAATATATACATACACATATATTTGTTTGTCTAATATAATTTTTTAGCAATTGAATAAAACACATGTAATTATATTATGTCAAATAAATAGATTATCATAATTAATATATTGATAATTACTATCTTATAATTACATCAATTCTAATTATTAAATGACTTTTGTTTTTATTGAAAATTTTGAAATTTCAAGATAATAATTACTTTTTGAAAATAGAAAATAGTCTATATATCTCATGGCTACGGATTACACACGGCACTATGCAGCTGTAGATATTAGACAAGAAATGTGCTTTGCAAAGGCTAGTAATATCTATTCTTTTGTCTATTATTTTACTTTTTTTGTGAAAGAGTTTTTTTTTTTTTTTTCAGTTCCTTATGAATTGAGTCCAACTATAAATGGTTTTGAAAAAGGGATGTATTTAGAAATACAAAGTCAAGGGAATACATTGTTCTTTATTAAACAACCAATTGAGTTTATTATGCTTATCACATGGTGTAAGAGATGATTAAAGGGACCACAAATTAGAACACTTGATTAGTCCTATAACTCTATTGAAAAGATAAGCTAATTTTTTTGTTTCCTTTTCGGTGTTTAATATCTACATTAAAGTCTGATTATATTAGATTTTATGATATATAAATTTTTTTTATTTTTAATATTGAAACTGAAAACCTCTAATTAAAAAATAATAATCTCATTCGCTGTGCCTATCCATTAGTCAAGAGAAGAACACCTTATTTGCTTTGTCAATTCAATTGCAATAACAAAGAATTGGCTGACAAAATAAACAATTTGTCAAAAGTAAACCCACTTATTAATTTCCACCAAGTCCCAACTCCAAGGACTTTAAAAAAAAGATGCGTTGACCTGAGTTCTTCTAAGATGTAAAAAGAAAACACTAACATATATGATTTATTAATGTATTATGATATTATACTTATAAATTATGATTTGGACATTTGGTTAGATTTTATAAAAATTGAGAAGGTTTTGATACTTTCAATTGTTATAATATTGTCATATTTATTAAAAAAATGTTCTAACTTAAAAAAATTCAAATTTTATGAAACTATAGAACTTCTAAATCAATGTATAAATAGGCCTTAATAAGAGAAATTATTTACATCTGAAGAAGTTCTATGCGATCATCTGTTAATAGCAATGGCGCTAAGGTTAAACTTAATAATTTTAATGTACACCTTAAATATATACAAGTAAAAAATTTATTAAAATGACAATATATATTAAATTTGAATGCGTCATTTTAAAAGTGAAATGAATTCAAGAAAAAACTTCCACAAACAAGAAGAGCATGATTTGACAAAGGTGACTTACAAGTTGCATTTGCTTTTACCATAGGTCTTCCCCTTTTTTTCCTCCCTCTTTTTCTTATTCATTTCATGTGCTCTTCATCCAAAAAATCCCCTCCC
>JAOTQJ010000001.1:33771827-33790593 GCA_025642045.1 Solanum sejunctum | reverse complement strand
GAAAAAATGTTCTAATATTAATTTTGATAGTGATTATATATACAATAATAATAATATACCTAGTAGAATGTCATATATGAAGTTTATCAAATGTAAAATGTATGCAAATCTTATCATTATATCTATAAATAATTATAGAGATTTGCATATATTTTCGTCTAAAAAAATCAAGCTCAAAATATAAAAGACGTGCTAATGACAAAAGAGCCCCTCTCCTGATATGCTTATATAAAGAGGCTTTTTTTTTTTCTCTTGATAAGGAAGCTTCCTTTTCTAGAATATTTTAAATTTTAAATAAATCCCTTGAACCTCCAGATATTTTCTTCTCTCTCCTCCCCTTCAGTGTATGTAATGAATGGGGTGGGGGTTGGGGGTACATTCCTTCATCTGTCTGTATTTTCAACTCTCGCTTCTCTATCCCATCACATTGACGACAGGTACGCTTGTAAATTACATGCATTCTTAAAGTAGCATAGATCTTTTCCTCTTTAATGTTATTGGATTCAATCTTCTCTGTTTTTCTGAATTTCTTGCTACATGGCATGTTAACAATTAGTATTATTCTGTTTGGGCTGTTTTTTTTTTTACGTTTCATGTTGAATTACTGTTCTCGTCTTGAATAGATCAACAAAGTAGTAATTGGTTTTGATTGGTATGTCCTTATAGCTACATGTCCGTTTTCTTTAATATGAAACTCACTGCTTTATTTGGATTAACTTTTAATATTTTTTATTGGTATGGAGATTTATTACAACAGCAACAATATCAGTGTAATCCCACAAGTAGGGAGGGTGAAATGTAGGCAAACATTACAACTACCTCGGAGAGGTCGAGAGGCTGTTTCTTGGAGCCCTCGTCTCAAAATCTCATAAGCAGAATAAGAGAAAAGGAAAAGAAAGAAAAAAAGGAAAAACGATTAATAACGAAAGACACATTTGTGTTTTTCTTTTGGGTATGCTGAGCGTCTGTTGGGACTTGGGAACAACGGCAGGGGTAAGGCTGTGTATGCACCAATCTCCCCGGAGTCCATTTGTAGGATTACATGATTTTAATGATTTTGAAATTGACTATATGGTTATGACTTATGATATATTTGGTGCCATTCAAATGCTGCCGACTGATCACATGATTTTGTTTTTTAAGGTTTATGAACTTTTGTTTTTTGTACATTCATAGAGAAATGAAACAACAATTATAATTTTGTTGAAATAATTAGATTTAATGACCAACTAATTGATAGGCCCTAATGCGTTCCTTAGGTGGTATTTTAGGTAGTGTTGGCTATTGATTCTCTTGCTAATACATGTTGAACCAAAAGAAACTTACAGAAGCCGAAGCACCTGCCTTTTCTTTTAATAACCCTCTACAGTCTACAGTGTGGACCTTCAACTAGGTCTCAAAATTATCAATTTTATGCTCTTTGTAGGAGTAATATTAGCTTAGGCATATTCTATATCTATGGGAAAGTTGGGATACTAAATAATAATGGTGCAACTTCTTAGTCATAGATAATATTTGAAAAAAAACAACAACATGGGCTTGTCTTTGCATTGTTACTGATGTAATTTATTTTTGTTCTATAGATTTATCGTCCCATGGTCCACATCATGGTATTAATGCCTATCTCAGGTAAATCCTCGTTATCTTCTAAATTATTATGTTGAACATATAATTTGCCTACCAGCTATTGCTATTTTTGCATCCATTAGGTAGTTGGATTATCATTAAACTCCTATATTAAATTTCGAGAACTTTATGATACAAAGGAGGTGATATATTGCGCAAAAAGCAACCATGATATATGCATAATTGAAACAAAACTCATTTGTTAACCATATCAAACTACTAAAAGTCTGGGATAACCTTTGAGCTGTTACAAATGTTGAAGCAAGTACTTGTAGATACTGCTTGGTTTATCTAGTTCCTTCATAATCTTGATAATTGCGTTTGTTAGTAGGAGGTCGATGATAGAAATTTTCTAGTTTTTCTCGATTTAATTAGGTGGTTAGCCTATAATGCCAGCTATAATGTGCATTGAGTTCGTTTTGTAATTATGGTGGAGAAGAGCAAGACTGTGACTGAAAATGCACTTCTCATGGGCCTGTAAGTGTGAGTTGGGCTTTTTGGAGTGGTGGATGTATGTCAAGTCCAAATTTCAATGAGTTCCCAGATTTCTTCCTTGTGGATTAGCATTTAGATTAGGTGGTTTAGGTGGAGTTTAGGTCCACTAAAAGGTCACTGTATCACTGTTATGTACTCTTTTTGAACATAAATCGCGAGGACATTGTCATGATCAATTACTTAGAGCTTCGTGAGTGGTCCGCTGCCTGAGCAGTGGGAGGATGACAGCTGGTGGTTTGTGTCCAGTGAATGGCAGAGATACTTGGTTCATACAATGAATAATCACGAAGAATACACTGGTTTTATCGAAAAGCAATGTTGGGTGGAAAATACTATTTTGTGTAGGAAACCTAACTTCTCTTGCTCGGGACTCCTTTAGCCTTCTATCTTATTTCTATTGATATTTTATTAGTTCCATCTCAAGGCATTGTTGCCTTGGATTCCCTGCTGGTTGTCTTTGTGCTCGATGTTAGTAACACCAGTTCTTTGTTATACGATAGATCACATATCATAATATCCCATGCATACTCATACTCATGCTAGTGAATCTTTCAATGTTAACTGGAAAGTATACACAACATTCCCTTCTCCGGCAAATTTAGTTTCTCTTTGTCCAGTGTTCAAGCAGTTCCTCTATCATCGAGATAGAATCCTCATGATCAAATGAAGTTTCTTCTTGTCCTTTATTTTAATGGAAGGGATGCGTTATTATTGTTTCGCATTTTATTTCATTTCAGAACAAGATTTGCCAATATTAGTGATAGAGCACCTAATACTAAACTTTTGCATAACTTATGATTAATATCAAAGGTAACTGAAATGCTGCCTTAGTAATATTTGGGATTATATTAGTAAAGAAAGTTTTATAATGTAAACAGATGCTATAAGTATTGCAGAGTTTTATACTGAAATTACTTTTCCTTATTCCTAAAAATACTTTTATAGAAAACTAGTTCTTTTTGATTACGTTATAAATTTCACTTGTCACTTTAAGGTTGCAAATGGTTACAGTACCTTGAATGAAATTCTACTAGATCATGAAACTTTGAAACATTTATTGTTTCTCTAAGGCTACCCATTTAAGCACCACACAGTGTTATGCTTTTCTTTTTGGTGACTTCCATTAATGTGATGGATGATGCCTATTTTTATGTGCGTTAATTCTTTTCACCTATGCTTCCAAGTGTATTCATCCACTTTTTATACGTTTAGGTGCATTGCATTTACCATATATATGTTCTTATCATAAGTTGCGTGCAGTACTTTTGTCATGTGCTTTAATTTAGTTTATGTTTATTTCAGATTTTTTTGCTTTGTACTGCTTATTTTTTTAGTGCACCAGGCTTACTCTTTGCTCATTAACTTATTAAAATAGAAAAGGCATACTTTAAATCTGAGAAGTCATGTGAAATCCTTATTTATAAGTCTATGAGATAGTTAAATGTTGGCTCCATTTGTGTAATTTTGTGACTTAGGACCTGTGGTGTTGTTTGTATTTGTTATTTCAACCCAATTTGAGGTTATAGCCTTCCAAAATTTTCATACTTCTTTTACAAAATTCTCAATTAGAAGAGCAATATTCAGATGAGAGAACTTGCACAAATCTTGCCATTGGTCCTTTTGATATTGTATAGATGTCTCAAAAAGGCAAAACCTCATTTGCTGATGATCCTTTGCTACTATCTATTTGATCTTTCTGATCATTTTAGATTTACCTTTTGGCTTGCTGATTAATTTACTAATGACATCAGATGGACTTCTTTTCCTGTTCTTTTCCTTCTATTTTTCTGCCTCCCAGGTGAATTGACAACTTTGATAAATTTTCTTTATAAATGCACTCGACTCCCGCCCTAAGATTCAGTTAGCCCAATGCAGCTACTTGGTTGTACCTGTATGGTGACAGTCAATTTTCTCCAGGCTTAAGGTTGAGTTAACTAAAGTAAATTTGTCTAAGAGTAGTCAATTTCTAGTCTTTCGAAGCTGACTCTACTCTAGTCTCATGTCTAGAGTTAAAACTCAATGTCCGATTTCACAGGGTTTTGAGGTTCTTAATGCTTCATATGCATTGCATGTAGGAATTGTCAGTTCTTATAACACTAGAAACATGTTCATGACTACTTACAATGTGCACCTATTGTTAATTTTTCCCCTGTCAGATTTTGCATTTTCCTCATTATTTTCCTATTTCAATTTGTTTGACTGCATAGTTGGTTCACTGGTCGAATTTTGGCAATTTGCTGCAGTTGCGGTAACCTTCGTTTAATAGTTTGTAGAGTCGTGCATAACTAGTGTCCTGAAGCATTCAAAATAAATAAATAGAAATAAAATAGTGTATTGAAGCCTTCTTAGTTTGCAAAGGTTGGCTTAATTAAGCTATATAATGAGCATTGTCACAAAAGATCTGTGAATCTTTAACATATTGAGTTCAAATTTGCTGGAGTCAAATCTTTTAAAGAGGATCTTGAGCACAAACGGGAATTTATCCATGGAACGCAAGTAAAATTTCTTCTGAGCTTGATGCAGCCTTGTACAGTTCCATGAAACCAATTCTTATTTGAGTCCTCCTGGATGGGCACCAATCACAGGCATTAATCTACTACTGTTTTCATTCAACACATATTTCAAAGCAAACCTTGACAAATGATAATCCCCACGTTTTTATTCTTAGTTTAAATTAAATTACTTTACATAGATAACTTCGGTATGTTCACATAAATCATACAACTATCCAACATATCAGTAGAGCATAATTTTCTCAGGCTTGCTGAATTTTTTTCTTCTAGCTTGATCAAGAATGGGATTCACAGAAATATCTTTTAGATGTAGATCTAGTTGAGGTGTCAGTCTTCTGTTTAGTGCAGTCGTAGCCTGTTTTAAAAGTAAAAGTGGAGTTAGTGTCACGTTTTCTCTTTTGCCTTTTGAGGGAGGGATCAGATTATGAGAGTGGGAGAAAGGCTAGAGGCTGAAGCATGACTAATTCTTGTGATAGGAATTTACCCAAGCTGCATGGCACTTGGTGATGTTCCATTCTTCTGTGTTTGTGGCTGGCTTAACTGGAGATTGATTGGTGCATGTAGGCCATATCCATTGCTAATTGTATGTGTGGCCTGAACACCCCCATTTGGTTCACTTCCACAGCCTTTCTCTGAAATCTGAATACATAACTTTTCTTAGATTATAGTCAAGGATAACTATGCGTGTGGTAAAAGGTCAATGTAAACTCACATTTTGTGGTGCATATTAAACAACAATTGGAGACTACTATCTAAATTAGTACCTTCTGCAATTCTGTGTACTCTTGTTGGATGAGGTTTACTTTTTTATAAAGTTCTATATTTTCTTGATGAATAAGATTGCCCTGTAGAAGGAATATTGATCATCTTGGTGCAAAGATTAAAGACTAGAGAATATGGAAGTTGTTATAGTTTTTCTAGTAAGACCTTCTGATTTAGTTCTCGGATTTCATCGGTCAAAATCTGCTCCTGCAAGAAAAGAGTAATACAGTCAGGATCCTACTAATTAAAGAAAGGAGTAATAAATTTGGGAGAAATCATGGACTTGATATTAGCATGACTTTCATGAACACCGAAGAATTTAAATGTGTACACAGTAGATTTTACCTTTTGCTTTCGAATGCCTTTCAAACTCATTTCAATTTGGTTTTCCAGATTTGTTAGATCTTTGGTGCTGAGTCCAGAAAGTTCTTCACCCAAAAGCTGCCTGTGGTTCATAAAAAAGGTATTAGTTCAATTATTTCTGCCTTAGTTTACTAAGCTTGATGTAAGACAATGAAATTTGCACACTTTATAGTGACTTTATAATTTCATGCTAAGCATGCTTACAACTTAGATTCAGGTCCTGTAGCAAAGTAAAGGAGATGTTCATCTAAATGTTTCAATAGTTATTCTTCCCCCCTCTTTAGACTTATTCGCAGAATACACATGCAAGAAAACATTGTAATTTCAAATCTTGGGTGTTGTTTTCCCTTAGTAATTCTCGGATTTGTAAATATTCGTATTCAGAAATTTTGCAAATTCTTTCTGGATTGAAGTAATTTGTATGATATTTGAGTTTGACTACTCTTTGCCTTTTTAGTTAATCTTTTGGTGTCTACATTTGTAATTTATTGATGTAACCGGTTCTTATTACTAACAACCAAGAAGTACAAAATTATTTTACTCTGTTCAGAATTCTGTTGTGCACTTCTAAAGTTATTAATGCCCACAGATTTGCATCTTATGACCTCCAAAATCAATGATCATGGCATCTTTATGTTCTGTTTTCATAGTCTTTATTGCCTTGAGCTATAAATCTTTTACCAGAAACTACAAGAAATCTTGAATTACAATTATGCTTGAGAAGATTGAACCTAAGAACAACATCAGTAGGCGGTATCTTTTTTTGGGTTCTGTTTCCCAATTGTTATTGCCCTGAACCATAAAAGCTAACAACACGAAATTTTGAGAGAAACCACGAGGAACTATTTCAACAGTAAAGAAGAGCCACCCTTAAATGCTTTCTTGTCTTCTCATATATGGTTTGAGGGTTTCTCTGTTTATGTTGTTGTTGTCTTCTCATATATGTTCCTAGGATTACAGTTAGTACGTTAAGATGGCTTTTATTTGTTTGAGGTAAGACAAGGAATAAAGATGAAAGTAAAAAAGGTGATTAAATGGGACGTCTTGCATTTTCAAAGGATAGGTAATAGGTGAATGGAGTCAACAATGCTATATATTTTGGCTTTTGTTGTACTCGGATCTTTTTCTCCCCTTCTTTGTCTGTTTCTTCCACATTTGCTAGTAGAGTTGTGCAGTAGAATACAGTTTGTATTTCCAACTACCAAGTTGTAAAATATTCTAAATAAATATACTACTCCAACCTCTCCAAGAGTCCAAGGCATTTCAGACCTTTTATAGATTAGAAATATTTCCATCTTCCGTACTTATTGCGTGGCAGTAGTTACTTTCTAAATTATGAGTGTAGCTAAAGTTGTTTTGCAAAAATATGTAATATTTGCAAAGTTATCCTTGTGATCTAAGTTAAGCAACTGATCAATATCCAAAATTGAGGTCAGGGTTTGTTACATCAAGAGGAGCAAATAGGGAAGGATCATTTTTGACAGTGGGAGAAGCTTGTGCTAATTATATAATTAGAAAATATCCTTACTATAAGAGTTTACCCTTTCAAATAAGTTGATCCACATATTCAACAAATTAAGTGGTATCAAATGCTCAATGTGGTGTGTAAAGGCATCATACTGCCTAATGTATAGTCTATACAACCAAAAATCCTATGGCATTGAGGCATGTAGAAGATATACCATTCAAATCAACTTACCTGTGATTTTCCTGCAAGTAATGTAGCTGCTGCCTCAAACTTGCTACTTCCCTTTGCCAGAACTAGCCAAAAAAGCAAGAGAAAAGATAAATAAAAGAGAAAAACGTAGAACAAAGGTTGTCATTACTAGTTTAAGTTGAGTGTTAGATTAGGATACAACAACAACAATAATAGCATACCAATGTAATCCTACAAGTGGGGTTTGGGGAGGGTAGTGTGACCATACCCTTTACTATGGGAGACGGAGGGACTATTTTTACTAGACCCTCAGCTCAAGGACAAGTATATCAAAGCAGTTTGGGAAAAGAAATACTAGAGGTGAAGAAGCCATGACAAGATACTAAAAACAACATGACAAAAACATTTCAAAAAAAAGGAAATATAACTACATAATAATATTATAATAGAAGGTACAAGAAACGACATATTGAAACAAAAATTAAAGAACAAATATTACAAGAGTAATACTACGACTCCTATTATGAAATGATAAGTGAGACAACGCTCAATTACCTACTAGCCTTCTATCCTAATCCTTGTCTTCCATAGCCGCTTATCTAACGCCAAGTTATCGGTAAGTTGAAGCTATATCATGTTCTGTCTAATCACATCTCCTCAATACTTCTTTGGCCTACCGCTACTCTCTTGAAACCATCTATAGCCAACCTCGCACACTTCCATGGGGCATTCTTGCAGCTCCTCTTCACATGCCTAAATTATCACAATTTCACTTTCACATCTTGTCCTCCATTAAGGCTACTTCCATATTGTCTTGGATATCTTTATTTCTAGTCCCATCTCTTCCCATAAGCCTACACATCCATCTCGACATACTCATTTTTGCAACTTTCATTTACTGAACTTGAGAGTTCTTGACTAGCCACACTCCGCCCAATACAACATAGTTGGTCTAACCACCACTCCGTAGAACTTGCCTCTCAGTTTTTAGTGGCATCTTCTTATCATAGAAAGACTCCAAAAGAGAGCCTCCATTTCAATTAATCCTGCACAATATGATGTGTGACATCATGGTCAATCTCTCAATTACCTTTGATTAATAGACCTATGACACTTGGAAATTAGTCTTTTTTGAATGAGTTGTGTATAAAACATCACTTTCATGCCAAACTCAGTCATTTCATCATTGAACTTGCATTTCAAATATTCTGTCTTGATCCTGGTCAACTCGAACCTTTTCGACTCCAAAGTCCGTCTTATACTGTAGCTTACCGTTAACTATGCCACAAGTTTCATCCGTTAGAAATCTATCATCTGCAAATAACATACACCATGTGACCTCATCTTAGATTTTTAGTATCACTTCATCCATTACCAAGCAAATAAAAATGGACTAAGAGTTGATCCGATGCAACCCTATCATGACTGAGAAGTGCTCCGAGTCCACTCCCACTATTCTTATTTGGGTCTTGGCTCTATCATATATGTCTTTAATTGTCCTGATGTAGTCTATACCTCTGGCCTGTAGGATCTCTATGGAACATCTCTCTGGAGTTCGTCGTACGCCTTTTCTAGGTCAATGAACATCATATGTAAGTCTTTCTTTCCCTTATAGTGTTGCACTAGTCTCCTTACAAGATGAATGACTTCTATAGTTGAACGTCCCGACATGAATCTAGGTTCTTGAAAATAGACACCCCCCTCTTCACTCTCATCTCCAATACCCACTCCTAAATTTTCATAGTGTTGCTTAATAGCTTGATACCCTTGTAGCTATTTCATTTCTGAATGTCACCCTTATTCTTGTTGTACTCCACCTCCATTCTTTGGCTATCTTAAAACTAATATTAAACAACTTAGTTAGCCACTCCAAACTTTTCTTGCCTGCGTTCTTTCAAAATTCCATCGGGATCTCGTCTACTCTGGTAGCTCTTTAACCCTGCGCTTCCTATGAATAGCATTCTTAACCTCCACCTTTATGCACCTAACATACGCAAAATCAGACGCCTCTAGAAGCGTTCCAAATTTCCTAGCACAATGTCTATGTCCCCCTCTATGTGAATGCTAAATTAGGATGACAAGATGAAATAATATAGAAGGCTTATTACTTCACACTTGTTGTGGAGGTTTGTGGTGGAGGTACAAGCTTCTTGGAGGGGGGGTGATAGTTGATAAATATGGGGCTTTTGGAAAGGGGTTGGAGAACTAGAGATATCACTTTGCTTTTTGGTCATGGAATCTGGAGATTATCAAGAAGGGATAGGACTTTGGGAAAATATTTCATTCAAGGTCGGAGATGGGAGTAGGGGACATAGTTGGTGTGGGGATGCAATTTTGAAAAATGAATTCCTAGGATGATTTTTGGATTTCATCAAGGTCGGAGATGGAGGTTGGGGACATAGGTGGTTTGGGGATGCGATTTTGAAAAATGAATTCCAGAGTTAGTACTGAATATCTTGCCATATAGACTTGAGTACTTGACAGGTCAGCATATTACAGGGATATAAGGCAGAGAGACATTTTGGAACTTGAGATTTAGAAGGGAATTTCATGATTGGAAGTGACTAAGTTCCAGAGATCAGTAGACTTACTGCATAGACAAGTCAATCAGGATGATGATGGTGGGGCTTGGGGAATTCGGGAAAGTTCTCTGTGAAATCTTTTTGTGAGAAGCTTTTTGTTAAGCAGGAGTATATTTTCCATATAATGTCATATGGATTTAAAAGGTGCCAAGGAAGGTTGCTTCTTCGCTTGGCTAGCCACTAGAGGGGTGATTTTGACGGTGGATAATCTTAGAATGTGGAAAGTTATTTGCATCAATTGGTGCAACAAGGGTAAGGAGGCGGATGATGATCATCTTCTTTTACACTACGAGATGATTATGAGGTTATGGTGGTATATGCTTAGGTGGTTTGGCACTTCATGGGCAATGCCGAACATGGTGAGAGAGTTGATGTTCAGTTGAAAGAACATGAGAAGGAGAAGACGAAGAACATGGAATATGGCTCCTTTTGTGGTATGTGGGTTGTTTGTAGTGAGAGAGAAATAGGAGAGCTTTTGAAGGTGTAGAGGTGAGTTTCTTTGGTTGAGGAATAGTCTTCGTTCCCTTATTTTCTTTTGGTGCACACATGAAGTTCCTTGTTGTATAGACGAATGGGTGAAGTTTGTATAGAATGATATCGGTTTGTAAATTCTCTACTTTTTTGGCATACATTTACTTGATCAATTTTTTTACTTTTTTGTCTTCACTGGAACTTGAACTGTTCTCCCGTGATTTTCACCTACTTCATTATTGTTAGACCATTCACTTGGGTACCGCAGATATCTCCCCACTTTACTATACAAACAGAAGATATCACAGATAAAACCAGGATGTATATGAGTAAAGCAGAAAACGAAGTAGATTATTCTCGGTCAGGTCATCTACCCCAGACTTTAGAGGGGGAGGTAACACTGCCTTACTACTAGGTATCGATTCCTAGAGAGGACTGAAGTATGTGTTTCCACCTGGCTAGCCGTTCTGAATTTCCCCTGTTTTTGTTTTTCCAACTGAGGTTTTTCCACCTTGCTAGTAGTATGATTCAGTACTAGGTAAGGATTAGGTCAGCTCTCAGAGATATAATACCAGGAATAGTTACTGGTGTGAGAGCAGAAGACCAGGACACTCAGGTTCAGGTTATTTATTAAATATGTCAGGGTTCTGTTTGTTGAAACAACAACGACAACAACAACATACCCATTGAACTATCACAAAAATTTGCCTCATGTGAACTATTGCTTCCTTGAAGTGGAAGACCAGTGGTCTTTATAATTTAATCACGGTATCCATGGCATACAAATTCAAGCTTAGATTTTCCAACCAATTTAATTTAATCTATTCATAGTAGTGGTGTTGAGCAAATTGGCATAATGCGAAATGTAAGACCTTTGCCAGGGTTTTCAAAGACTCAATTTTTCTGCAGATTTTTTTTATAGTTTTGGATTTTGTTTGCAGAATGGCTATGCTATTGATAGCGTGACCATTAAAATATTCCTCACAACATGTTACTCCTTTTCAAAAAATCTTTATTCGGTACTTACCCCTCTGATAGTAGATCCTATATCGATTTAGGTGGGTTTGATATGTCTTCCAATCCTCTTTCTGATAATAGGGAACTGCAATTGTAAGGCATTCTTTGATAGACAAACAAACTATCCTTTAACAGAGTATTGCTAAAATATTCTCATCTGGACCTTTTCCCTAGCATTTCAGATGTCTATGGTCATTTTATTCTTATATAAATGCCAATTAAGAGGCATTAGATCCTTGACACAGAGCGCAATGGATATATAGGATTTATGGCAGAACTCAACTGATTTGAGATTAAGGCATTCCTGGTTCTCGTCGCAACCTTATTCTCCAATAACTTCCATCATTTCAACCATCATGATTGAATGATGGCACCAGGACTTTTGATCTCAAAACTAATTTACTGTGAACTGGGGAAAAACACTAGATTGAGTACCCGTACCAGTTCCTTTCCTTGGGATTTTTAGAACCAGTATCAGTTTTCCAGTGGGCATCTGTTTGATTAGGGTTGGCACTTCTGATGTATAATTTGTTGAAACAACAGAGGTTCCATCAGCCGGCATTTGTAACTGTCTCTGGTGATGATGACCTGAATCAAATTTTTTGATAAGTGATACATTAAGCAGGACGGATTAGTATCTATCTAGTGGAATAGCTCAAAATGAGATTCTTCACCACTTTGGGTTAAAAGTTGACATGTAATGTATTTGGAAATGGAAAAACTTCATGAAATGTATTTGCTAATTTGTAATGAGTGTGGGATATATAAGGGATTGGAAAAACTTCATAAAATGTTTGCTAATTTGTAATGAATGTGGGATATGTTTCAGCCAGAAATGGTTTAACAGTCATGGATAAACTATAGATGGACCGCTCTAACCAACTTGGAAGAATCAGGCGATAGCCTTGGGGAAGTTGAAGAACTGACAATGAGTAATAGGGGGACAGGAAAAAATGGGACAAGAAGGTAGGCGTTGAGTTAGGGATTTGAAGAGACTATAACGAAAACTGCAAAGGAGAATTAACCTGAAGATAGCAGAACCACGGGTGGAAGGAGAGACACATGAGGCAGTATGAGAACAAGAGTAGGGAAGTAGAAGAGAGAGAGTATCAATCAACACATGAAGCTCCCATAACAGGGTAGCACTGCACCCACCATAAGCACGTGAAAGTCTTTTTTGAGGGTAGCTTTTTCTTAAAATTAATAAAATTCCCAAGCAAGTAGAGAAGAAAAATGAAACAATAACAGCCATCACATCAACAAAGTGAGGGATGTTTCCCCTCCTCGCTTAGTCAGGAAAGATCACAAAGGCGCACAAGCCATTATCCTTTCTCAGTGACCTTATATACATTTAGTGTATCTTTTCAAAAGCTATATATTATTAACATTTCTAACTATTCTAATGTTGTGTTTGCTTTTTTCTAGGAATTTATCGCTCTCATATCCATGTCAAGGAGATATACACGAATCATTCAGTTAAAACCCAGTTGCACCAATATCAGGTGTTCGGTGGTGTTTCTCCTCCATTCTTGGCAGTTGACACCAAAGGAAGAACAATGAACTAGGTTAGATAAAAGATCTGATGGGGCTAAGGTTGGTTTCATAAAGAGCAGCTACTTTAGATAAATGGTAGCACTCTTACGACATGCCTGAAATTGGCATACATGTGTATCCTGTGCGCTTGAGATTTTCTGCTAGACTGCTGTGAACCATGATAAAGATGGGTGAAGTCGAGATTAAAGGAATGAAAAGAAGCTGACAGCATAATACAGGAGTAGTTTGGGCCAAGAATAACCTTCGATTGAGCTTGCTGGAAAAACTTGCTCAAAAACCTTTTGTTCTTGATGAAAGCTATATTCTTTAATGTTAGATGGACCTTGAGCACGTTTGAAGACTTAAGAGCCATTATTCACTTCTCATTTCCTTTGATAGTCTAAGCAATCAATTTTTGGGAGATAAATGAATTCTCCATCTGTATTTAGATTTGTCTTTGTATTTTCACTTCCAAGCACTTTTTCAAATTCCTACCTTGAAAGGAACCTACAGTGAAATAAAGGTTTGTGGCCATTTTAGAAACCAAGCAAGATAATGGCCCCGACTATGAGGTAAAGATGCTGTTGGTGTTAACATAAATACGGAAGTTACATAAATTTACATAATGAAAGTATCACGCGGTATGAGCAAGTGATTTGTTTTCACTTCATGGAGGGCTGAATTTGAATGGTTCAAGAGTTTAAAACTTTAGGGTGTTTGTGTACCTTAAAATTTTAGCACTTATTTGGTTTAATAAAGTTAGAGGTATTTTGATATGAATAGTTTGCATCACCATTTTTTCCACAACCACTGCTAATAACCTTTATCTTCACCACATTGTCAACCACCAACTAGTCACTTTGCCATCAAAATCATCATGGCCAACCATCATCATTGGCGATGGTGGTTGTTAGTTTTACCATAATTACCATTTTCATTATTATAATTATAAATATCGACCTTGTAACTATCATTATTACCACTATTAGTCACTAAATTACTGTCATAAAATGTTATTATCAATCAGTTCCACCATCACAATCAGTACTGTTGTTGACTAATCATCAGTATAAAGTTAACTACTATACATTTTTTAATCTCATTATCAACGCCACCAACTACTAAGATCAACCAATTCACTATCAAATGCTACCATTACGCCAGATGGCTTGAAAACAAGTCTTAGATCTATTAAGAAGAATATAATGTTCGAACCTTATGAGTAAGATAATGAAATAACATTGATAGAGAAGTTCATAGACCTAAATAGGGCAAGAGAATGATAAGGAAAATAAAAATGATGATAGAGGTCATATTGAGAACTACAACATCAACCATCGTCATCATTAACATTACCACTATTCAGTATCATAGTCCATCTCATTAAAACTAGTGAACATAAATGTTACATGTTTAATTAAATAGTAGTTTTATTTTATTAAACTTATAGCTTTTTATAGCTGATTACTTTTTTTATTTGTATATCTATTATGCTTACAAATAAATAAATATACATAATGTAAAACAACCAATCGTGATAGAAGTGTTTTTTAGATGTGTATTTAAATTCAGACGTCCTAATATTAATGAAAATAAATAAGAACCATTATCATCACCGCATTGTTGACCACCAACTAGTCACTTTGCCATCAAAATCATCATCGGCAACCATTATCATTGATCGCTACTATTAGTCTTATCATAATCACCACCTTCACTCTTATAATTATAAATGTTGACCTTGTTATTGTCACTATCATCACTATTAGTTACTAAAATCACTGTCATTAAATGTTATTGCCAAACATTTTCACTATCACAATCAGCACTAACGTTAACTGATCATCAACACAACATCAACCTTCACATATTTTTCAATCTCACTATCAACTACTAAGATCAACCAATTTCACTATCAAATGCTACCATCACGTCAGATAGCCTGAAAATAGGTCTTAGGTTTATTAAGAATAATAAAATGTTCAAACCTTGTGGGTAAGGATAATGTAATAACATTGATAGAGAAGTTCATAGACCTAAATAGAACAAGAGATTGATGAAAAAAAAAAGATGACTTAGAGGTCATATTGAGAATTACAACATTAACCAGACAATCATCATCATCATTAACATTATCACTACCAGTATCATCGATCATCTACATCAAAACTAGTGAACATAAGTGTTACATGTTAACTAAATAATAATTTTATTTTATTAAATTTATAACTTTTTATAGTTGATTACTTTTTTTATTTGTATATTTATAATGCTTACAAATGAATAAAAAATTAAACAATTGGGATAGAAATATTTTTTCAAACATGTATTTTAGTTCAGACGTCTTAATATTAATGAAAATAAATAAGAATACACTTTTAACATGCTTTCACAGGTACTTTGTTTTTTTCCTACAATCACTAACATAGAGTAACTTTGCTTTAGCTTAAGGATACTATTTGAATGGTTAATTTTTGATTCCTTTTCAATAATCTCTTGTACTAAATCTAAAAACTTTGATCACTCGACTTTAGCCATAGATTTTATTATCTTTTTGGAAATTATTTCAAATGACGTTTGTTTATCAAACTAGCTCATTATTTCAATGTTAATCAATTTGAAATTTGAAAAATCATAGGTTTTAATAGTTTTTCTAGTTTTTCACTCCTGATAAAATTTCTTATGTATTTTAATGACATTGCAAATAGTTCTAATAGGTCTGACGTGTATTTTACATTGTCTAGGAGCATTTTATGGACGATAAAATAGGAATTAGGCTTCAAACACAATACTAATTTTTAAATGATCTTTTTAAAATTAAAAAGAAAAGACTTACCTTCAAATATTACTTGTCAATCAAATCTCAATTAATTCATATCCAAATGCCTACTTCATTCAAGTATCAATGAAATTGTCCCTTAATTAATATACATTTGTGGAAACAAAAATCAGATTACCTTGACCTCTGACATGGGATTCATGAGGTGATTATTCTCCTCCTTTGCCTTGTTGTATCTATCAATTGTAGACCTCATGCTAATAATGATAAGAAAAATATAATTACACTATTCGATCACTTAAAATTCGATTACTTAAAAGATAACTATCAGTACTTATCTATAATAAGTACGATAACTAAAACTTGAAAAAATAAGACTTGTTAAAATACATCATGCATATGATCAGTCAAATTTTATATGTTAAACTAGTCCAATATTTTCAATCAAAACTATATATTGAGTTTATGGAGGGTTACTGATCATTTATTTATTGGAAAGATATACAGCTATATATAATGACTTGATTATATTAGATTTTTGAGAAACCACTGATGTCAGAGTTCTCATGAGGACTACAAAGAATAATGGCAGGATACATATACTAAAAATCACTATTTTTTCATTGGAATTTCTCACTGAAAAAATATTATGATTATTTTCACGTATATTTTAATTAAATTGATGAGAAAATATTAAATAATAGTGTTGTCACATGAAACATTAGAAAGGTTTTCAGCATTCCAGCAAGAATCTCTTAACTATCATGTGTTTTTTCAGTGAGCTGGTTCAGTGAAAAATGGATAAAAAAATCATATTTTATAACACAAATTTCTCATTGATTCGCAATAGCAAAAGTCTGTGTTTCTAGTATAGTGTATATTCATTGATGTATAGATCTATGGAGAGGCGATTCTAGAATTTCTAGAACATGGGTGCCAGGGACATAGTGTACACTACGTTTATAAGGTTCATCCGAGGCCCCTTCGACAGAAAATTATACTATTTATATATTATTAAAATAACTTTTTTGTATATACAGTAGAAGTCGAATCCCCCTTCAACTAGTTCATGTGTCCATTTCTTTAAATTTTGAATCCTCTTAGTGAAAATCCTGACTCATCCACTGATAAGTGTACCACTATAAAAAATGATTAAATGGGAACTAATCTTTAGTCCTCAAGATAAATAACACAACATCCAACCAAGTACATCATTTAATGAATGCGAACAAATAATATTAAACCAATTTTCAAAAATACACACATAAAATATCTAATTTTAGAGAGAAACTACAAGTTCATTGTCATTTTTAGTGGTTACTATATCTATGATACATAAGTGAAATCCTAATTATAGAAACTTCACTATTTATTACTCGCAAATTTTCTTAATTATTAGATTGCTGCATGCATGTTGTTCCTCGCGTCAAATTTTTAACACCAGTTCTTGCATATATACATATGCATGTATGATAATCACTTATATAAATTTAAGCTAGTATAAATGAATTTTTTTTTTATAAAAGTTTGATAACATATTTGAACTTTTTTTCGAAAAGAAATAATATAGGTTCAAGTCGATAATGTGAATTATCGTAGCATGCACTTACAAACTGTATGCACGTGGAATCATCAAGGTACAAAGTACAAGTATAATTAAATGGAAAGGTACCAAGTTGACAATACTTTAACAAAAAAGCGAAATACCAAAATTAAAATAATCAACTATGAGCGTGAAATACATGAAGATCAAAAGAGGGATCATGATATTAATTAATGAATGAATTAAATTTGAAATTAATAAGTAATTAACCTGGTGCTTGCAAATTCATAGAGTTTTCCGGTGCTTGAGAAAATAATGAGGCCAACTTGAGCATCACAAAGGATTGCAAGTTCTTTAGCCTTTTTGAGGAGTCCATTTCTTCTCTTTGAAAAAGTTACTTGTCTGCTTGTTGTATTGTCAATCCTTTTTATCACTATTTTTCCTCTCCCCATATCTCTTCTTAATTAAATATTGAGTACTGTAACAACAATAACAAATTCAGTATAATTTAAAGGTATAATAAAAGTATATATATACTAACTAAATTATTGATATAGCTCGCACTAATTAAAATTAGAGCTATCAAACCAAATACAAGATTGAAATACATCCATAATTGATTTATGAATTTGATATAACAAAAAATGGAGAAAAGAAAAAAGAGAATAAATTAAAGCAAAGAACAGTTTAATTAATATTTGGTGGAGTTTCCATTTTTTTGAAAAAAAAAACTGAATAATTATGTCTAGGGTTTTTGACCTTGGTTCTCTCCTTAATTTGCTAGATCAAATCAAAGGGATAACCAAGAACATGAAGATGAAATAAAATTAATCATCAATAACTCACTTGAGGTAATTAAAATTAGAAAGTTTTATGAACAATCAAGAACCACAAAAATGGAAATATACATATGAATTTGAGAAAAAAAGACAAAAAATAAAAGAGCAACTTACTAATTTGAGAGATTTTGATAGTAGACTGACTGACTCTACAGAGAGAGAGAAGAGAAAATGCTGGTTTAGTGAAAAAATATCCGCTAATTAAGCTTTATATGGAAAGATTAAGCTTAATGATGGTATTTTTAGCGAAAAACCAGCAGCTAGTTTTGTTCACTAAACCACTTACCAGATATTTTACCTCCCCTACTCGCGCAAGTACTGAATAATAGTTGCACACGCTGACACCTGTCCACATAGATCATTACAACTTCGTTGACGGATTAATAGTACGGGTTTGAGATCCAATGTATTTACGGATTTGCCATTTAGGGACAGATGGTAGGATAAAAGGGCGAGTACGCTCAGTACCGTATTCGAGAACGTGGGCTTACATGGTATCCTCGGAGTTTCAGAACGGTTTCTGATAAACGAAAAATGTTTGAAAATGTTTTTAGAATTTTGAGGTCGTTCTAACAATGGCTTCTGG
>JAOTQJ010000001.1:33741752-33771727 GCA_025642045.1 Solanum sejunctum | reverse complement strand
CAGAACGGTTTCTGATAAACGAAAAATGTTTGAAAATGTTTTTAGAATTTTGAGGTCGTTCTAACAATGGCTTCTGGCCAATTTTATTGGGGAGTTTATTTTACGTGCGTATCCTTTTTAAGTGTCACAATTTTTTTTTAGCGTCAAATAATATGAATAGATTAATATTAATTAAGTTTTTTATTTTTGGAGCATGATATTTTTAAATTGAGAATCTTTTGAAAATAATTTTTTTATCTCTATGAGGTCATAGTAAGGTCTATGTATATTTTACCTCCTCATACTCAATTTGTGGGATTCTACTAGTATGTTGTTATTGTAATACTCTTTCCGTCTCAAATTAATTGAATTTGTGAGTCCTTTTTCAATATTAAAAATATTTGAAATTATTCAAAGTTCAAAGTAAATGTTTGAAATTTTTTCCATATTTACTCTTTTATTTATTGAACTTTTATATTTTCTTGAAGATAAATTGCAATCATATTTATGATTTTACAAAGGGCAATAGTGAAAAGTGTGGTGTAAAATTTGTATTTGAATGTTTTTCTTAATATGTGTGTATTACTTTACAAATTCAATTAAAATGGGAATGAAAGAGTATTAATTAAGTTATATTTTTTTATCATATGGATATTAAAAGAGTTACTCTCTTCATCTCATTTTATGCGACACTTTTTGATTCAACACCTTTTAACTGGGCAGAAAAAAAGAAATACTTTCAAATTTATAGTTTAAAATTCGTAAATATTTATGTGACTGAGATCATTTCATTGAGGATAAAAGAAAATTTTTTGAATTAAATTATTTTTAATTATAGTACAGTAACATTTTTTTTAGGCAAATTAGAAAAAGAAAAGATGTCCCATTAAATAGAACAGATAAAGTATAATTTTACTATCTTTTGTATACTTTTTGAATATTTAGATTTTTATTTTAAAATATTAAATTAAAATATAATTTAACTTAGCTTTAAAAATTAATTAAATTAAGTCTCAAAAAGCATAATATAACAACTAAAACGGAATAAGAAAATATTTACTAATACACAATTATAATTTAAAAAAACTATAATTCATAGCTTCCGTTGAAATTTTATAGCAAATTTCTCTCGTTCTTCTCTGCCTCCCTTCCTCGTCTCTCTCATGTATCCGCACTTTCACTTGTCTCTCATTTTTCTCCTCTTTATCTCTACATACACTCTCTCATTCATTTCTCTCCTCTCACTTTCCCTTTCTTTGCAATACAAATAATAATAGTAACAATCAGTAATACAAATACAAATGACAATATAAATACACATGAGAGCACATAAACACAATACACAAGGAAACAAGTATATACAGATACGATTTGTTAACTTCAACAAACGATAATATTATATTCTTGATATGATTGTATTCATTAATATACGTGATACAATTGATTTATACCAACGAATAGAATATAATAGTCTTTGATACAAGTACACTTATCAATACAAATTAATTGTATTCATTGATACAAATTAATTTTATCAATTATACTCATGAAACAATTATGATCACATATACATTTACCGATCAGATATCCAAATGAATTGTAGCTTTCTCTTCCAGATCTCACTCACTTCTCTCCTCCTAATAGCTAATTTTTTAAAAAAAAATAAATCACTTATAATAATTGCATTTGCGATACAATTATATATACAAATTATTCTCTCTCTTTCCTCTATTTTTATATATAAGAGATAAAAGAAATTATTTTCTTTGTAAATGGTCGAAAGATCTTAATTTCTCTAAATTATCCTTATTAATTTTTGTTTTTTGCAACATTAATCTTTCTCCATAACCGTAGAATAAAAATAAAAGTGAAAAAAAAACTAACGTTAATTAATTATATCCTATTGAATCCATTATTTTTACTGAACACGACATGGAGAAAGTACCTTTTAGTACTATGTTTTTGTAGTATCCAAATTTTATTGCTGACCAAATCTTTTTTAAATTGACTAATCAACCAGCACTTAATATCTTTTTTCCATTTATAACTTCTTTAACCTTTTTTTTTTAATCTCCCTTTTGGGAAAAAAAACAAAGTAGAGAAGACAAATAATTAATCCATTCTCTTCCCTGCAAGAATCAACTATAACGATTCGATTCCAACAAGCATCACTTCCTCCTGTACATATTATTTGTCTTCTGTTACTATTATCTAAAAATTTGAGATGAGGGTCTTCGAAAACATCCTCTTTATCTCTTTGAGGTACTGATAATGTCTGCATACATTTTATTCTCCCCGAAATCACTTATAAGATTCAATTGAATATGTTATTGTTGTTGTATTATTATCTAAAAATTTTTAGATTTATTAATTAGGTAATGATAAATTTGAGGGGGAAAACGAGTAGTTTTTTCTTGATTTTATACGACTATACTTATTTTTTTACCAAATTTGAAAGGGTAAAAATACATTTAGAAGGGCAATCAAAATTAATATATATTGTTGTAACTTGTTGAGGTGAACTTTTGATTAGCTAAGGTTGGTAGGCTTAAGTGAATCATAGAAATCTACCGTTGTTCACCTGATTTGATTCTTCGTCTTTTATATAACTTTCTCCGTCTCAAATTATATGATGTGATTCCTAAAATTAGTTATCTCAAATTAATTATGACATATAAAATTGAGTAAAAATTGAAAGTTCTTCTATTAGTACTTTTTGTATCTCATTTTATGTGACATTCTTTCCTTTTTGGTTTGTCCCAAAAAAATATTACCTTATTATAATTAAAAATAATTTATTTTTAAATTTTTTTTTTATCTTTAATAAAATGATTCTCAGGCCTCAGCCACATAAATATTTAAAAATAATTTTAGATTACAAATTTTAAAATTTTTTTTTTGTTTTCTTAAATACTGTATTAAAATAAAGATAAAATGAGATGAACGGATAAATATTTTAATAAAGAATATATATAAAAGAGAAATACGATAGATAATGTGAAACGGAGTAAATAAAACTTATACAGATACATGTGATCTTGTATTTATTTATCTATCCAATAATGCTTAATCAATAGTTAAGTTTTCAATGTCTGTTTAATTATGCAGCCTTTACAATTATTATTTTATGGATATATTACTAGTCTGGCCAAAAGTTGTTGGAAAGAAGCAAAGGCCAGACACGGAGTAAATATTTTAGTTATGGACGTGAGATTTACTCCTCCTTTAATTTAATTATTAATAAAAATTATATATTCTTTTTGTCCTATATTAATTAAATTTGTAAAGTAATGTATATATATTAAGAAAAATATTTAAAGATAAACTTTATACCATACTTTTTACTATTGTCTTTTATAAAATCATAAATATATAGTGTTTCAAACATTCATCTTGAATTTTGAAAAATTCAACTATTTTAAACCTTGAAAAAACCCTCAAAAATTTAATTATTTTGAGACATGGAGAGTACTAATCAAAATATATAGTGTTTCAAACATTCATCTTGAATTTTGAAAAATTCAACCATTTTAAACTTTGAAAAAACCCTCAAAAATTTAATTATTTTGAGACATGGAGAGTACTAATCAAAATATGCAAGCTTTTCTGTTACACAAACCTAAAAGGAGACCATTTTTTCCTTTTGGTCTTAAAATGTATTTCAAATTCTAAATTCTCCAACTTTTATGAAAATATAATTTATGATTGTTCTTACTAGATGAAATAATTATATTAAACTAGTGGATTTTCATACAATTTTATGTATTTGAAAGTTTATAATTATACATTTTTATTTATAAAAAAATATAAAAATAAAAAATTTATCAATTCGATTCCTTAGGATATCCCAATATTTTGTTTATGAACTAAGGTTTACCTTTTAGTAAGGTTATATTGAAATTCAAGAAATTATGATATATAATATTTATAACTTGTGGAGTTTTCATGTTTATGAGAAAAAAAATATAAATTATGAAATCAAATTGCATTTCTAAATAAAACTTCAATTACAAACTAATTTAATTTCAAATCATGTCTAAACAAGGCCTTAGTCTATCAGTTATCAACACCATTATATATACACACACATTTATGCGGTCTGTCCCGTCTATTTGAGTTTCTGTGCGAGTCCAAAATAATTTTCATTTAAGAAAATAAATTTAAATATAACTAATGATTAATTATCACCTTTATTCTTACTCAATAAATGTAGAGAAAGATTAGTATTGTAAAAGAGAAAGTAGAAAGTATAAAATTGAGATTCTTTTCGTTAATGATTTTTTTAAAGAAGTATAAAAGAAAAACATGATAAATAAAATAAAATCAAAGGAAATGTTATAAGTTAGACAATCACAATTTATAAATTTATTTTAACCAATAAAATATAAATTTAACATCAACTTTGATTCTAAAATATTCGTCTTAGTCCATGTCAAATAACTAAATGGATATTACAATCTTTTTTTTTTTCCCTTGTAATAATAAACATTTTTCCATTAGTACCCTTCCCACTTGAGGTGGCAGGAAGTTCAGGGTAATACTAGGTGTGGCAAAATTAAATTTAATTTGGTCAATTTAATCTAACTTATTAAAATTTTAGCGGGTTAATAACCCGCTCAATTATTAGCTCAACTTATCTCAATGTAACCTATTTCAACTCATTTAAACTTGGGTTGATATGCAACCCGAATCAATTCGAGAGAGATCTTATTATAATATTTTCAAAACACTTTTTTTTTAATTTTGATATATTCTATATAGCCATAATGAAGAAAAATATAATTTAATTAAGTAACAAAATATTAAAAAAATAAATAAAATAAGTAAAATTTAGTAAAAATTGGGTCGGTTGAATTTTGACCAGCTCTAAAACTCATTATTCAACTCGTTTTGACTCAACCCATTTTGACCCAAATAAATTTGGGTTGGGTCTTTACTCATTATAATCCGTCCAAATTTGATCCAACCTGTACAGTTGTCACCCCTAGATAATTTTATAAAAGCCCCTTAAATTTGACATAAATATTAATTGCATACTTAAATTATATGTAATCTTAATTATCTCATGAGACTTTGGCCATTTGAAAGCTTTATTCTCGAATGTTAATATGACAAAAAAAGTAAAGTACAACACTAACATATTCAGTAAAGTTTGGGGAGGATAAATTATACGCAAACATTATTACTATCTCATAGAGATAGAGAGGCTATTTACAAAAAAAACTCGTCTAAAAATCAAGTCCCATAATTAAAAAAATACTAAATATGAGAAAAGGATATAAGAAAAATGACTAACAATGAAAAATAGAAGATAGTATATAATTACGATAAAAGTAACAAATATAAGCTGAATAATGATATCACAAAATATATAGATACGATTACTCATACTAACCTACTATATTATAAGGTTATACATTAACCTACTCTTACTAGCCTATTTAACTTTAAATTAAAATATTCTCCTATCTAAATTGTGTATAATCATATATATAATTTATTTGTTTCAATTGTCAGTTTCTTTTTAATTCAACTTAATTTACAATATAATCATATTGTAACCTTACTTTGCATCTTTTTAATTTCATCTTTAGATGCAATTGTATTTATTTATTGGGGGGAGGGGTGTGTGTGTGTCAAATATGTTAAAAAATTAAGTTGAAATTCTATTATTTTGGCCAAATAAAAGTAACTTCATCCAAATAATAGAGTACTAAGTATGTTTTTTTAATTACTTCTTCTTTTATTACTACGAATATTAAGATATGCATCTAATATTCCATGTTAATTAAATTTAAGGGGGTAAAAAAGTAGTATCTACCCCTCACAAACCTTATCCCCTAGCTAATCCCACCCAGTACTTTTAACCAAATGATTCTTTTTCGAAAAGATAAAAAAGAATATTATTACTATTTTTTTTTTCATTATCTTGCGTATAAGTGTGAATTTATCATAGTTACTTATTGTTATGTGCTATGCATTATTAGTCGCACTTGTTGTTCTCTTACCTTATATTTCATTTTATCATATCTAGTCTTTCTACTTATGGATTTTGAGCTGAGGATTTTATGAAACAGTCTCTCTACTTCTATGAAGTAACTGTAAGATCTGCGTACAATCTTCCCTCCCTAAACCTCACTTATGAGGTATGTTATTGTTATTGTTGTTTAATAACACGCGCCTTACCCAAAATGGTTGGTCAAAGCTAAGCAGCAATGACAATTTTCCTAATTACTTAATCTCGTTATTTCATTTTAATGGTCACTTTTGATTTTTTTTCATACTCATTTAAAAAATACTAACAAATACAAGATACTTCTTTCTAATGATGATTATATTATACTTTTTTGATAGTCAATTTGATTATTTTTTAAAATTAAATTATATTAATTTGCTATTTTAAAATAAAAAGTTATTAAATATTCAAAAACTACATGAGAAGTACTATAAATTATATATTTTTTTTATATCAATATGATTAAAAAAATATTAATCAAAGTCATATTATTTGACTTTTAAAGAGAAAATTATGACAAGTAAAAAAAATAACAATGGTATAAACAGTGGAATTGTTCTTATTTATTAGTTAATTTTTGAAAATCGAGCAATATTAAAAAAGATTACTTCTTTATTGTTTCATATACCTAGATGGAAATAATTGTCAATTTTGATTTTGAATTTTTACAATAATATTTATTTAAAAATATTATTTATTAAGTTAAACGACAATTAAAATGAAACGTCGAGGGTATATTCTATGATTCATGTTAGTGTTTGGTTGACTTGGATCAAACTTTAAGGTATTGCACTAATTTCAATCCTGGGTTTATTATTCACAAATCAAAATTATGTTGCTGTTTGGCTAAACTCCATTATCTTTAACACCTAAATACTAAACAAAAGAAAATACTCTTCAAAAGATTTCTTTATAGTTATGGTTTTCTTTTATTACTCAAAAAAGAGAAGCTAATTAAAGAGCCAATCATCATGAGGAACAACTTGTCTAATTTTTATATTACACCGCAATCATAGTCCTAGGTTTATAGTTAATGTTTCATACCAAATTATGGCTCTTGTATTTTAAAGGGATTTGTTTTGTCCCTTAACACACTACTTGGGACATAGTTGTATTTTTAAGGGATTTCTTTTGTCTCTTAACACACTATTTGGGACATAGTTGTATTTATATTTTTCTTTTGATTCTCACAAGATATTCTCTATTTATTTTTGGGCTAAAATTAGGAGGTTGGGAAAAAATAACATTTTGAAGTTGATTTTTTTTCAAAAAATTTTTTAAAAATCAAATTGACCCCCACTATTAAGCCTCATATTGGTAGGATAAGAAAGTTATGAGTCTTTTTTTTAAATGAATTTAGACAATTCTCTCCTTATAAATTATAATTTATTTTCTTTGTATTTATTGATCGAACATGTACTCGACGAATTCAAGGTTATTTCTGGTTGATTTTTTTTAAAAAAAATTAACCTCCTAAATTAGATTTTCAGAATCAACTTTTATCATTTTTTAGTAGTGAAAAAATTGTATTGACAATAAAATAGTAAAAGTAATCCAAGTAAACAAAATACAGTATTACATTTAAAGAATATGATGATGATTAGTTGTTCTAAGCTAGAATCACGTTATCCGAGAAAATAAATAAAAAAAGATATTCATTATTAAACACCATCTGTTAATTCTTAACCTTAATTCTACATTTTATATTTTTCTATTTTAGTACTAAAAATATGTCATATTATGTTTAATCACTTCTCTCTAAAAAAAAATTGACTTATATTTACCTCTTCTTAGACCTGTCACTATCTTGATGATGGGAATCAATTAGTGTAATTAAACTAAGCATTCTATTTAGTTGTCCTATTTTTTTTTAAGAATCAAATAATATAAATTATGAATAATATTTGAAGGAATTTTTTTTCACATATTACTATGAAAAAAAATTATATGTATTTTTCGTATACTTTTTAAATATTTTTAAAATTTTACTTTAAAATATTAAATTAGTATAATTTAATTTAACGTCAAGAATTAATTTTACTAACTCAAAAAAAAAAGAAGAAAAAAAAAGAGACGAAGAAACCTAATTACTAGGTGAATAAAACAACATTATAACAATGCCTCAAAGGCTTTCGCCCATTGCGGGGTAAGAGGAGATTGGATGTACGCAGCCTGACCCCTATGTTTAAAAATATAACGCAACTGTTTCCGGATGACCCATGATGAGCGTCGAAAGCTAATTACTAGGAGAATCTAGCATTATATTGTCACATGCACACGCCAGCTCCGTTAATCAATTAATCTCAAGTTGACCCAAAATAAGAAAATTTTAAAAAATGCACAATATGAAATTATGTATATTTAAATCTCCAGCACGCAGAAAAGCAATAGCTTAATGAGTGAAAAATCATATTACCAATATATTGCTTGATATTCGGATGGTAGATAAAAATTAGATATAATATTTATATATAAAATTAGATTCAATTTGTAATTACCTCTATTAAAATAAATTAAAAATTTTCTATCTTGAATTTTGTGTCACATCAGAAATAAAAATAAAACAAAGAGAGTATAATATTTAATAAAATGATAAGTGAATATCATTTTCTGATACGATGGAACATGTTCACAGAGTCCGAAGATTGAACAGATAAGCAACGCATGAAGATAATTTAAATATCGTCTTCTAGCTGTAAAGGTTAATGTTTCAAAGAATTTAATTACATTTAACTGTACTCATAATAAACATATGAGACTTGTTAATTACTTTTTTTTTTTAAAAAAAAGAAGAAAGACAGGATATTTGTTACTCAACACGTCAATGACAACAAAAACTCTAGTGAAGCAGTGAAATTTCATAGATGTGATATAAAAAAATTAAAATCTATACAGATTTTATTTCTTTCTCAAGATGATAAAAATATTATTTTTGATAAATTCTTGAATCAAAAGTAATGAATTTGAATAAATCAAAGCAAACATATATTGGAATGTGGCTAATTACTACTGTCTTTGTCTCAGAACATTTCTTTTGATTTTTAAAAATGATTATCTCAAAATATTTATCATTTTAAAAGTTTAAAATACTTATGATAATACATTAATTAAAGAAAATCAATAAAAAACATTACTATATCTTAAAACACATAGTTAAAAATCCTTTCTAATTAATATTTTTAAAAAATATATATAGAAAAGAATCAAATTATTAACATTAGTTAAAGAAAATCAATTAAAAACATTACTATATCTTAAAACACATAGTTTAAAATCCTTTCTAATTAATATTTTAAAAAAATATATATAGAAAAGAATTAAATAAATGATTTGGAACGAAATTAGGTACTACTTAGCAACAAAGGCTAATTAAAACTCATAAAAGTAGCCAGAAGTATTTTTCTATCTTAATATGCTAGCTGATCTAATCCAAATTTTGTTCGATGTGATGTTATTTTATTACATAGGTACTTAGCGTAGCACCAATATATTTTTTTAATTCATAGACCATAGTGCTTTTTGAAAAAGACCAATTTCCATATTAAAAAAAATGGAAAGTGATTCTGTCTTATGTAAATTTCCGGCGATAAGACGCATAATTAATCTATTGCCTCCAACTAATTAAGGATCCTAATAATTTTCACATGCATCACTAACTTTTTCACAATCAACACAAGGGATAACTTCTGCAAGTTGATATTTCTATTACACACCTGTATAGGTCGCAATAAAGAGTCATGTGATGATCGAGATACTTGTTTTAGCTGTCTGATTAAGTGGACAACTAATCAAAAAATAGTCTATTAACGTGCTTGCTTAAGCAAGTAGTTATGAATAAGCAGACACGTCTCAGTCGATATATCTGTTTCAGTTGCTTGCTTAAGTGGGAACTGTCAATTGATTTATCTGCTTAAGCAGATAGCTATAACTTATTTTTACTTTATCGTGACAGTTAAGTAGGTAACTGTTGATTGACGTGTTGACTTAAGCAGGTAGATGCAACATATTTTTATTTTATCGTTTTCATTGATTATTTCTTCAATTGCTTCAATTGTGATTTTATAATAGTACCCCTAATAAATTATTTTATTTTATATGTACAATATAAATTAAAACAAGATAAGTAATAGACATTATTCAAAGATAACATAAAATGCAGTATAAATTGCAATAATTAACAACTTTAAAATTTATAAAATATATTAAAATAATTTATTAATATTTACATAAATTGAGATCTAAAAAATAACATATGTTTCACCAGTATTAACACGGATTCTGATAACTAATATTTCATATAAGTGATTGTATGGGACAAGCTGAACAAAAAGAATCAATCTATTTTACTTATCATATTTCTTTAAAAATAATTAAACAATATGATTTAACCAAATTATTCTTAACTACTCATTGGTTTTAATTTTATACTACTCTTTTTATTAATTAGATATATTAATCTCTTTTTATATTTATTATATAAGGATAAAAATAAATAAATATAATATTTTTTAAAAAATGACAATTATTTCCTCCGTTCATTTTTACCATATTACACCCTTTAAGGAGCAATAAATAAAATAAATAAATTTACTATATCACTTTTTGAATATTCAATTCTTTGCTAAATATCTTAAAAAATAACCAAAGTTAATAATTAAGACAGATTAATAATCTATTGATATTCTAAATGAATAAATTAAAATAAACATCTATTTTTAGTATATTAAGAAAATAAAAGTGGGTGAAAAAAATATTCTTAAAATAACTATTTTTAATAAACAAGGTAACTAATTAATTCTGTTAAATTTGCATTAAGACACGTTTAAATGCTTTTAGGAATTAATGCCGGAATAAAGAGTGTTGATTGAATATATTTTTTGAAATAACCTAATTCATTGTAATAAGACGAATATAAAAATATGCCAAAAACATGAGTAAAAATATGCTAAACATTAAGAATTAATTGCAGAATCTTACCATTCCTTTCACTTGCTTTTAGTTGTTTTAATTACTAAAAATACTTGAATTCTAATACATTTCATTTTAAGTAAATTAAAATAAAATTAATTTATTTTCCCACGTTCCTCATAATATTATTTTTTTAAAAAAAAATAAGTAAAAGTGATTACATTAAATTTTAAAAAGAGGGATATAATAGAGTGAAAGAGAGATAAGTAATTCTTAGGAGTTAGAAATATCTTGTTATGACTTTTTTGTTTCTAAACGTATTTTCTGTACTAGAGTTGGCAATTGTCCTGCTAGCTTACTCTTCTGGAGTATTTTTTTAGTTTTTTTTCTTCAAAATTTTACTTAATTTATTTTATTTATAAATTTATTATATAATTTAAAAATTACTAAAAAATATTATAAATTATAATAATTAATAGTTTAAAATATTCAATGAAAGACATATAAATATTTTTGTTGACTTTCAAAGTTCTACCAATATAAGATAAGTTGGGACATAAAAAGTAACTCATATTATTGGAAATGTCATAAAAAGATGATAATTCACAGTAATAAACAATTTAAAAATTTAAAAACATAATAAAAAATTGAAATGAATTTCAAAATTCTATCAAATACCACCTAAATTGGCACATACTTCTGCTATTTTGTTTTATGTGATACTCTTTTTTTTTGATTCGTCTCACAAAGAATGACATCTTACTTTAGTTGGAAATAATATATCTTTAAAATTCCTCTTATATCATTAAGAAATGATTATCAAACACATAAATATTTAAGAATAATTTTAAACCATAAATTTTTAAAAAAGTTTCTTAAACATCGTGCTAAGTTAAAGAGATGCCACATAAAATGAGATGGAGAAAGTAATTAAAAACTTAAAGAATTTAGAAGAGATAAAAAATCCAATTGACTCTTGAATTCTATTAGTGCCTCGTGAATTCTATTACGTTATATAATTATTTAATACTTGAAATTCATTTAGTACGAGGAATAATAAATAATTAATTTTAAAATTATTTTAAGATAAATTTATCCCATGTTTGTTGGATAAAATAATAGAATAACTTATTTCAAAATTATAGCAATATATTTATCATCACATTTTAAAATAATTAAATATCAAGATAATTAATCTCAAAATAATTTTCTTTTCCAATCAAATGTGCCTCAAGAGCAGTGTAAAAAAAACTCTTAATTTATTAGAATGGTCAAGTATTAAAAAATAATTTTAATAAAAGGGTTAAATAAAAAGAAACAAAGGACGTATAAAGCAAAGTAATGGCATCTTGTAACATTTAAGGAAACAGAATATATCATAGGTTAATTAAACGGAGAGAAGATCATATAGGACATTTTTATTATGTATGTATCTCGATGCTTTCAATTAATCTGTCCTTTTCATTTTATGCAGAGCGAAACAATAAAAGATAAAAAGATTTTTAAAATTTACAACTTAGCACGCATAAAAAAATATTCATTTTAATATGAGTTTATATTAAATTTATCGTTATTAATTATTTTAGGAACTTATAAGCAATAAAAAGTGACGAGATTTTCTGCACACGATTCGATGCCCAACCATGCCTATATGCTAGTTAAAATCAATCTTACCCTTACCTTATTTTGAACATGTAATAAGCCTATTGGGCTTAGACAACCTAAGCCCATGAGGTTGCACATGGAACAGGCTTTTCTCTGAACATGTTTTAAGAGGAACTTAGGTCAGTAGAGGAGTTTCGATTTGCTCTTCTGCTTCAATTTTCTCTATTTATGTTTAGTATACTTTCGTCGTTTCAATTTTTTTAATTACTTTCCTTAAGAAGACAAATCAAGTATTTTCATGTATACTAAACGAGTGAAAATATCTTATTATTGACCACAGTTAAATTTTTATTTGGACTATAAATTTTTAAGAAATTATTAAACTATTAAAAAGGGGATATTCTTATTTTTATATTATACATATACACAGAAAGGAAAAGAAATAAGACCTATAATACCATAGTGTTTAAAAGAAAATTTCTATGGGATGTATCGACAATGTATAAAACACTTGAAAGAACATTCTTAGCTACGAGTGTAATTGCATTTGAAAGTCTTTCACATAAGCTATCCAACCATTAATTTTCCAGCTTAACCTGATACAATAAATCCAGATTCATCGAGCCAGTAGATGACAGACATCTAATAATTGCATAAAGAATTAGTCCTCTAGTGGCTTGTTTTATAGAGTACTAGTTATTTAACAAAGCCGTCCATAGCCTATTCTTTGATATTATCAAACAAAACAAAAGGTAAAGACAAACAAGTTGATTAAAACAAACATTTCTAAATGGAGTGTATACAGAGTTTCTCTGTTTACTTAAACTGCAATTTGTGTGAACTATCAAAGTATCACCACCCATCGAAGCCATGGTTCTCTGCATAATTTTGAACATTTTGCTATTTTTACTACATTTTGCTATCCCTTCTTTGTGTTCATTGAGGTTTAACCTCACCAACATCCATCCTTCTGATATTAATCGTTTTATCAATGTCACTGGAGATGCCTATATATCGAACCAGGGCATACAAGTCACGCCTGATGAGCGTAACATTGCATTAGGTGGTAAAACAGGACGTGCCACGTACATTGAGACACTGCAGTTATGGGACAAGGCTGCAGGGGAATTGATAGATTTTACTACACACTTCTCATTTGTTATTGATTCAAATGGAAGCAAAGACTTTGCTGATGGACTAGCTTTTTTCTTGGCTCCTGTTGGTTCGAGTATTCCAGTTGGTTCATCTGGCAGTGGCCTTGGTCTTGTTGATGCTGAGACAAAACACAAGTCACCACAGGAGCCATTTGTTGCTATCGAGTTCGATACATTTGTGAATAACTGGGATCCCTCATTCATACATGTAGGTATCAATATACATTCTATGCAATCTGTTGCTATTAAAATATGGAGGAATGACATTAAACTTGGGAAGAAAAATGATGCTTGGATTAGTTACAATGCTAGTTCCAAGGCTCTTGAAGTTGTTTTCACAGGATTTGACAAGAAATATTATAGAGATAAAATTAGCTACGCGGTTGATCTGAGGGATTATTTGCCTGAGAATGTTAGTTTTGGCTTCTCAGCATCAACTGGACAATTGTTTCAGAAAAACAATGTCAAGTCTTGGGATTTCAATTCAGGTTTGAGCTTTAACAAAGTTCCACGACACGTTGAACAGCCTAGTGCAAGTCCTCCTATTCAAATCCAAAATCCAAATGATCCTCCAATTACTCGAGTTCAAGAACCAAAGGGTCCTCCTCAAGAAGTACTCAACACCGCGGGAAAAGGCAGCAAGGGGCTAGTAGTCGGATCAAGCATAGGTTTACCTATTCTAATTCTCGGGTTGATTATCGTGAGTTGCTTTTTGTGGAAGCAAAAGAAGAAAGGAGATAATAAAGACCATGTCTTCAATGATCTAGATATGGACAATGAATTTGAAAAGGGTACCGGTCCTAAGAAGTTCTCGTATGGTGAATTAGCTCGTGCAACAAACAACTTTTCTGAGGGACAGAAGCTTGGAGAAGGGGGATTTGGTGATGTTTATCAAGGCTTATTGAAGGAATTTAACACATATGTTGCTGTTAAGAGAGTGTCAAAAGGGTCTAAACAAGGGATAAAGGAGTATGCATCAGAAGTGAAGATCATCAGTCGATTAAGGCATAGAAATTTGGTTCAACTTATCGGTTGGTGCCACGAGAAAGGACAGCTGCATCTTGTTTATGAATTGATGCCCAATGCAAGCCTAGATAAACATCTTTTCAAAGAAAAGTCACTGTTGGTCTGGGAAATCAGGTGGAAAATTGCTCAAGGAATTGCCTCGGCTTTGCTTTATCTACACGAAGAGTGGGAACAATGTGTAGTCCATAGGGACATAAAAGCAAGTAATGTCATGTTGGATTCAAACTTCACTGCAAAATTAGGTGATTTTGGGCTGGCAAGGCTTGTTGACCATGACAAAGGATCTCAAACAACAATGTTAGCAGGGACCGTGGGGTATATGGCACCGGAATGTGTTATGAATGGAAAAGCTAGCAAGGAGTCAGATGTATACAGCTTTGGAATAGTAGCATTGGAAATAGCAAGTGGAAGAAAATCAATAGATATCAAAGCACCAAAAGATCAAGTGAGATTGGTAGAATGGGTGTGGAGCCTCTATGGCACGGGAGAGCTAGTTAAAGCAACCGATCCAAGATTGAATAAACTGTTTAATGAGAAAGAAATGGAACATTTAATGGTCGTTGGTCTATGGTGTGCTCATCCAGACAACAAACGCAGGCCATCAATAAGGCAAGCAATCCATGTTCTAAATTCTGAAGCCGAATTACCAATTCTTCCATCAAGAATGCCAATTGCAACATATTCCCCGCCTCCATTGAATATGTTTTCGCCTTCATTTTCAAATACCTATGAAGTTGGTAAAACAGTGGGGAGTGAGCTGGAGCAGACTATTTCCTCTAGCGTCTATACATCATCAGCTGCTTCATCGACAAAATCACTTTTGTAACCATGACTAGTGCTTTTTTTATATTGAATTCGCGCAACAGTTTGTACTTCATTAATCAATAGCATAATGGAACTGATTAAATTCTAAGTTTTGTTAAAAGTTGAGAATTCAGTTCCATTGTTCTTCTTTTTAATTTTGACTCATCTTTCCTCTTTCAAAAGCTTAAAAGTTTTTGCATCTTGTAATTAACACGAGGTTGTAGCATAAAAGAAAACACTACTGAAACCATCTAAATCTATCAAATTCCTAATGATGTTCAACAAAGAGTTTCTTTTGATTATTATGAGAATCTGCAAACCAAAAATCTCAAAGGAATTTTCTTAAACTGAAAAATCAATTTGGCCTTTCCGTATCAATTTCTCAATATGTTTATATAACATACAAATATGGCACTCCCCCTTGAACCACCTTGTCTATGGGGGCTGGAGACATGCATATAAATGCATTTGGGTCGAACTTTATATTAGATGTGAGAAAAATAAAATGTAAATAGAGTTGATTAAGCATTTTAAAATCCTTACCGAAAGAGAAAAGGATTAGAAGCTTCCAATCCGAGTTGAAGTTGAAAAAAGAAAAAAATAGGGAGCGGCAATATGTCCGTTTCAAGGAAGAAGCTCTATTCTTATTTAGAAGAGTTGTTCAAGAAGAAGAGTTCCGCTAGAGAAAGCGCGCTAACGACATTGGTTAAGGAATTTGAGACCACTCTCCATTATGAATTTGTTGAAAATAATTTTGTCACTTTGGTACACCGATGTCAAAATTGCTTGAAACGGGGTTCGGCGTTGGAGATTGATTTAGCATTACGTCTGATTGGATTAGTTGTTCTGACTCTTGGTGCGGGTGATAATGCACATGAAGTGTATGAAGAATTGCTTGTGTTGGTTCCTCAACTTCTGATTAACTCCAAATTATCTCACGCGGTCAAGGTGTTCGAGTGTTTGTCTATTGTCACTTTTATTGGTGCTAGAGACTTTGTAGACACCGAAAGATCAATGGAAATTATATGGGAATTCATGAATCAAGAAAGAAAACATCCATCCTCTGTGACTGCTGCAGCTATATCAGGTTGGGTTCTCCTCCTTTCGGCCATTGATCGATGCAGCATTAGCCCCAAAAAGTGGAAAGGGTTGATCCCTTATCTTCTGAAACAACTAGAGGAAGATGATGAACATGTTAATGTTGCTAGCGTTGAAGCGCTAGCTTTAATTTTTGAAATCGGCAGTCTTGAGAAATTTTCAAGTCAAGCAGGAGAATACCCAAACACGAAGGATATGAAAGATGGCATAATGGAGCAGGTAAAGAGAGTATGCAATGGCACCAAAAAAGATGCTTCAAAAATTCTTGAGGATGATTACGATAAGACAATCACTCTCAATTTAGGCAGGACAAGACTCACTTTTAGCTCCTGGTCACCGTTGAAACAGATAAGTTACATAAGAAGGATTTTAGGCAATGGTTTCACAAATCACATGATGGAAAACGAACACCTCCACAATGTTTTTCACTTTGCACCAGCAACGAAATGTAGTGATGATTTAGAACAATACAAACCTGAATTTGAAGAGGTGGTCTTTCGAGTTTTTGTACCTGAAGTAAGAAGAGAAAATTGTGAAAAGAGGATTCATAAGTCCCATAGTTCTCTACTGAGCAAGGCAAGGACTAAGTTGCGGAAAAAGTACAGAAGTCTTGCAGAGTAGACCAAGTCTGGGCACATTGCTGATGAAGAGCTTGACTGAAAAGTTGTTTTCAACTTGGCTACATTCTTAGCCATGATAATGAAATATAAGATTTCTAGACATTGTTTCTATTCAACTAAAACGGTTCCCTTCTTGTCAAGGGGAAAACATCACATAATTGAACTTCTATAAACTCAGAAGTTTGAAAATTTTGAAAAATATATCCTTTTTCATTGTCCTTCACATACCATCATACACTAGAGTCATTGGTGTATGTTTCACTAGTATTATGTAAATGATTAAGTCCATGCAGCACCAATTTTTCATTTGGTAATAACTTAAGTATCAGTTGCAGCCCTTTATATCATCTACAGTTAATAAGAAACATAAACTAATGAAAGTGAGGCAGTAATAATAATAATAATAGTGGTCTCTGGTGTAGGAAGAGATGTACAAGAATTCCTTTTATTTCACACAATAGCAAGGTTACCAACATGTCCAAATGATAACACATCATAGACGAGATACTGGATCATAATCATGCGTTTCATCATTGTGATGATTTTTCAGTCATTGGCTTCTCCCACACTTGATATTTTATTTCAAAACCAGCATATGATTAGAAAAGAGCAAAATGCAACCATTTCTCATATCATACCGTCTCCAACCATCAATGGTCTGATGAGTAAAATAGACACAGTGGTCTCTGCTGTCAATTTACTTGCAGGTACTGACATACAGCAATTGATCCCCACAAATAACATTCAATCTACGAGGTTGTCCAGCTTTAACCATGACAAAGATTCAATCTGGAGCTTGAACACTTCCACTTTGTCCACCATCCTGTTTGATCTATCTGAGATCAAGAAAATGAGCAAGATCTCTCCATTAGATTCAAGCAAGTAGTCAACGAAATGCTTTGAGTAGCTTGAAGGAATGGCTCATCTTTTACTTAGTCGTGTCACTAGAAACTGAAATTCATGAGTTTCTTCTATTACTGTCAGGGTCCCTTGCAAGATAATGGCATTACTAATTGTATCAGTTGCCCCTGAGGATCATTTGGATCGGTAAGGCCATTTTGACTGCAATTTTGTTTCATCCTTATTGGTTTTCTCCCGACCTATAAACCACAAAAGTTGGAAAACAACAGCCCCCACAATAAGGGGAATAGGAAAGTAATGGTGACTTTTGCACAGGATGAGAAAATATATCACAATGAACACAGCCTCTGGCAGTATTCTGAACAGAGTAATGAATAGGAATCTTCTTTCCTTTCACAGTCAACCAAAGTGAGTAGTTATGAATATGCTTCCAAGGATCATAGCATGGCCTGCTTCTACCATGCCACCAATAGCCACCAACTTCTTCAAATGACATGTTGAGGGTATGCTGTTGAGTTTTGCAATAGCATTGAGGTTCATTTGAAAGCTCGAGCCATGATGATTGTGCAATCAAATCACATTTCTTGGTTACACATCTGCATGATTTAGATACACTGGCAAACCCAATGGGGTGTACAACATTTCTCCGATGCACGTCACTTTTGTAGAAAGTTTAGTAGCTTTTCAGGAAGATTTTCTTTTCTCCTATATTTTGGAGCCATCTATGCAGAATGCTTTAAACGAACAGGGATTAATGAGAAAAATCATTAGTAATCTTGACCTACCAGTTCCAGCTGCTTTAATCCAGAATCTCCAAGAATTGAGATAGTTGACTTCCCATGGATAACTGTTTTCTTAATTACTAAGTACTTATTATAAAGCAAATTGTTGCCTGAACATCCAAGAACCATATAGTTGACTTTTTGGGACACAAGTTTTCTGGTAATGAAATAGATTATTAAATACAAAGGCAGATACCAACTATAGCTAATACATCTGTTCAAGAATATCAGTAGGTGAATCCATAGCTTATACAACACTCCCAAAAAACATCACCATAAGAAAAATAAAGAACCAAATGACAACAAAACTCAAATATAGGACGGTCAATAAATCTGCACACCTATTTTTGAATCTTTACATTTAACAGTACCAAGAGTTGTTCTCAATATACTTCCTCTCCAATTTTATTTCACACTGTAACAAGGTTACTAACACTTCAGAACTTTAATACAGCATAGATGAGATACTGAATCATAAACATGTGTTTCATCGTCGTGATGATTTTCCAATTATTGGCTCCTCCCATATGGATGTTTAATCTCAAAGCCAGCATCATCAAAACAGGGGGAAATGCAACCACTTTCCATATAATACAGTCTCCAACCATCAATGTAATGATGAGTAAAATAGACACAGTTGTTTCTGCAGCCAACTTGATTTGTTGGCACCGACACACTTCATTTAATCCCTGCGAATAACATTCTGTCTCCAAGGTTTTCTAATCTTAACCATGATAAATCTTCAATCTTCAGCTTGAACACTTCCACTTTGTCCACCGTCCTGTTTGATCATTCTGATATCAGGAAAATAAGCAAGATCTCTCCATCATACTCAACCAAGTACTCTATTAAATTCCTTGAGTAGCTTGAAGGAATGGCTTGCCCTCTACTAAGTCGAGTGACTTGAAACTGATCTTCTGTTTCTTCTATTACCGCCAGGGTCCCTTGCAAACTTGGTGCATAAAACTTCCCTTCAAAAATAATGGCATTGCTGAATTGTACTAGTTGCCCCTTAGGATCATTCGGATCAGTAAGGCCATTTTGACTGCTTTCTTGTTTCATCCATTTTTGTTTTTTTCCCAACTGATAAACCACAAAAGCTGGAAAACGACAATGGCCGCGACTATTAGAGGAATAGGGAAATAAAAATGATTTTTTGTGATCAAACGAGTAAGAGCCCAATAACAATAGTCTCTTGAACTATTCAGAAAGAAATAATCAATAGGTATCTTTTCTCCTCTGATAATTGACCAAAGTGAGTAGCTGTGAAAATGCTTCCGAGGATCATAACGCGGCCTTTGTCTACCATGCCACCAATAGCAACCAGCTTCTTCAAATGAGAAGTTGAAGGTATGCTGCTGAGTTTTGCAATAGTATTGTGGTTCATTTGAAAGCTCAAGCCATGGTGATTGTGCAATGGAATCACATTTTCTAGACGCAGATCTCCATGATTTAGAAATACCAGGCGTACCTATGGATTCAATTAGTTCTGAATCTCAGTTGCGTTTTGAGAAAGTTGAGTAACTTTTCAGGAAGATTTTGAAATGGTTCCACATAAGTAGATTCTTCTTTAGATGCAATTTTCTGTTTCCTCCTGATATTTGGCGCCATGAATAGATAGATTGTCAAAAGGACTAGGTTTATTTGTTGAGCTTATCTGCCGATCCAAAAAATGCTTTTACAATCTTATCCTCCCTGTTCTAGCTGTTTATTCTATTAGCCTTTGGCTACAAGATAATTGACTTCTTCAAAAATATTTTTATAGTTTGAGTAATCATTCCCTCTAACATATTTTATTTTTATGTTTTCATCTAAGTGACATCTTAATTCAACTCCAGAGGGGGCTAAACTTGCATTTTACCTATTCAATCTTACTTAAACTTATCCTGAATGGAGTGCTTCCCTAGAGTTTTAGCTTTATGTCGACTCCCTTGGATATTTTTTTTAATTAACAAATCTATTAGTGAAGATGATCTTAGATTAATATACTTCAAAAACACAGATTAAAAAAATGCATTCTTCTTCACAATGAGTTCTATATAAGTTATAAAGTAATAGATTTAATTGAAAGTCAACTCAACTATCTTTAATTGAAAGGAACTATCACTAACCTTGTGCTCCAAGAGATCAACTACCTTGGAGGATACAGTTACTTGGTGGCCATATCTGATCTCGATCACTTGTAAGCCTGCCTCAAGCTATATGCACATGTAATCTTGTTCTCAAGGTTCTATTTGACCAATTTTTTTTTAAACAAAAACATTGTACAATAAGCCAAGAAGGAAAAGAATTGATTATCACCAAAGAAAGAAACGATTATTAGCCCAAGGCCATGGCCAAATCTTCCCAAAGAACTCACCAGCTTAATCTTCCCAAAAGGCATGGAGATCAGCAAAGTAAAAAAACTATAGCCCGATCGGGAAGTCCCTATGGCCACAGCCCACAACTCACTGAAATGCAACAAAACAAGAATTATTCTGTCTGCTTCCATATCTGGTTTCATTACTGGCATTATGGTAGAAGATGGCGAACATGGAAGGATCCTCGGATATATTTCAAGGTCATTCGATGGTGCACTAATAGCAGTTGGACGCTATCCACATAATATCTTCCTGTGGAAATCCTACTGATGGACCATACTCTAAACTCCCAACTCTCGTGTTCTATTCAAGTTTGCAACTTTATCTACATTTCATCTCATAGGTTACAAAGATCATGGAAAAACCTGTAGAATTATGATGCTAACACGAGCTTCTTCACCAGCTTTTGTTTTGTGTAAAATAGGGTCAGAAAAGAATGCCTGTGGACAAAACAAGACTGTAATGTCACCGATCCTTTTGGCTCCGATGAACATTTTCAGTTCATAAATGCCATTGGCTTTAGTCAGCCTTGGGCATAGAATATTGTTCGTCGAAGAGGGATGTTGTATGTGGAATGCCAACAAGCAAAGATGCTGGAGAAATTTCATATATTTTACTGAGCAAACATGTGGAAACTGGTGGCTGTTTGGCATGCAAGCAAAACCAATATCACCAGCTCCTCAAAGCAGCCTCTTTGGTATTGAATCTTTGATGGAGAACTGATTACCAGAAGCAACCTAATGTACTTTCCTTGAAGTCCCCTTCTGCAATTTTCTTCTTCCTGATTATTTACTGTAATATTATTTCGATTTGCTATGAGGGCAAAGCATGGAAAATAGTCACTTTGTTCTAACAATACGACTTTGTACATGTACAGTTGTATTCTTGTGTAAATTGTTCTCTCAACAACATAAGCTATCAACCAAGCAACTACGACTCAAACCCCCTTATTTAATTATACTTTAGCCGCGTTATGCTATACACAACTTGGTATTGCTAAAAAGTTAAACAAGGATGATTCTTGAAAACGTCTTGTGTATCTTATGCTTATAAATGGACAACAAACATGTCATCTACTTCACTAAAAATTGGCAGTTTTATGAAATGGAAAGAGAAGAACATGTTCTATTTGGATTAGATGTCACTGTAAGGATTATTTTCTAAAAAAATGTGACAGTTAACCCATTTTTGGCCTTATCTCAATTCTTCAACAATAGGCCCTTTCTTTAGATATACACACTCCTGCTCTTCCAAATTCATTTCTATGCGATCATCTTCGTTTTCAATACAAAACTCACCAAATTCTACTTCAACCCAGCCTTCACCTCCAAGCTTAGGACATTGCATACTAAATTGCAGCCATCATCTCCTCGTAATTTGGGAAACCAGGAGGAACAATAGGGTAATTCGGAAAATCAAGAAGCGCATCAGGGTTCTCCAATTATTTTGTTTGACATTCAGTCAGTAAATCAGGAAGCATGTCACAAACATCCCGATTAGTTTCTACCCCGTTGTTAGAAAGATGTTTTAATCTTCTTTTACTCTTTCATCCATGAAACAAGGAGTGTGTCCAGATGTTTAAAACATCTTTCTAACAATGGAGTAGAAACTAATAGGGATGTTTGTGATGTTCCTCCTGATCTACCGACTGTTCTCAACTGAAACAAGTGGAGAAATTACCCTGATACTCCTGGTTTCCTGAATTACCCTGCTGCTCCTCTTGGTTTCCCAAATAACCAGCAGATGATGGTTGCAATTTAATCTGCAACGTCCTAAACTTAGGGATGATGGCTGGTTTGAGGTAGAATTGGGTAAGTTTTATACTAAAAACGAAGAGGATCTCATAGAAGTGAATTTGAAAGAGCTAAAGGAATATCTATCTCCGAAGGCATGGCTTATTGTCAAAGGAATTGACACATAGGGTAAAAAATGAGTTGATTATCACATTTTTTTGAAATTATTTTTCCATAAAATGACATCTACTCCATATAGAACGTGTTTCTGTTTCCATTTTTTGAAACTGTCAATTACTAGTGAATTAGATACATTTTACCATATGAAAAAAGATATCACAATATGGAACAAGTATATGATAGAGTTGAGGAAAGACGAAACAGAGCCTTAGAACAGGCAGTCGAGAACAGAATTCTTACTCAACTGGAAAAGCAAAGGTTTATTAATCTAAAGCTGGAAGTTAAGAATTTGGCCAAAGCTGAATCCGTTTCTTGGAGGCAAAAGTCCAGATGTTTTTCAAGCAATGCCAACTCTCGCAGGAGATATAACAACAAACTCAAGGTGAGGGATGAAATAATTGAAGACAAAGTGCACATTAACGAGGAAATACTAAAGTACTACCAGAATCTATACACAGAAACTGAAGCTTGGAGGCAAACTGCCAATTTTGAAGATATGCCCAACTTATCAGGAGATGATAGAGATATGCTTCAAGAAACTTTTGATGAGGAGGAAGTTCACCAATCATTCAGTCTTGTGGTCCTGACAAAGCACCATGCCTGATGGTTTAACTATGGCTTTCTTTCCAAGAACATGGGAAGCCAGAAGTGCTGGAGCTCTCAGACATTTCCATCAGAATTGCCATATAGTCAAATCATGCAATGCTTCCTTCATTGCACTGATACCTAAAAGGAAAGGAGCTGTGGAATTAAAAGTCTATAGGACAATTAGCCTCACTGCTAGTGTATACAAGATTGTGTCTAAGCTTTTGGCAAAAAGGCTTAAGAGGATTATGGCAAGCTTACTTCAACTCACCGGAATGCCATCATAAAGCACAGGCAAATTACAGAAGCAGCTTTGATGGCAAATAAGGTGCTAGATTGGAGAGTTAAAATTGGTGAACCTGGTGTGACGCAAACTCGACATTGAGAAGGCATTTGATCAACTCAACTGGTCTTACCTTATTTCAATCCTATAGAAGATGAGTTTCAGTGAAAGGTGAATTAGATTGATCAAATTTAGTATTTCAACAGTGAAATACTGGGTAACTGTAAATAGAGGACCTGTGGGATTTCTCTCCTCAGAAAGGAATTAGACAAGGGGATCCCCTCTCACCCTTTTTGTTTATTTTAGCAATGGAGGATCTTAGCAAAATGTTTCAAATTAGGAGGAGAAACAAAGAGTTGAGAATTTTGTTGGAGGAAAAAACAAGAAAAATGGAAGAAAACTAGTCGTGATCATAGATAGCAGCAGTAGTGAGGAAGAGGAAGAACAAGTTGATAACTCAACGAATAAAAAGAGAAAGAAAATAAGATGTCGAGAAAACAACAGGAAGAGAGGGAACTCTAGAATGTGTCATCAGTGTAAGAGGAATGACAAAGACAGAGTTGTGTGTTGTTCCAAATGTAAAGCTAAAAGATTTTGCGTTCATTGTATCACTCGGTGGTAAGACTTAAAGACGCCGATCTAGAATTTAAGCTCAAGCCACTTATCTTCGTTATGATGAGCAGACTCGATTAAGAATTTTTTTGGCCAAAGATAAACAATTTTGATTGAGTTTTGGTGGGAAATGATTTTTTCATCTTTTTTCATTGAGGTAGTTAAGCCTAATTGTCAATTCTTTAAAATTTGGATCTTTGGCAATCATAGATGATATGATAGCATACAGATTATAGAACACCATAAAAAGGATTTCTTGATATGTTCAAAGGATAAAAAAGGTTAACGTAGTGTCTTGCTTTGATAAATTAGCAAATTTGTATGATTGATTTCAATCAAAGACCTAGTCATTGTTTTGACATACTACTACTTATAAATATAAATAAATCAAATGTATACATGTAATCATTGCCTCGATCACCCCCATCAATCTCTTCTGACGATATCTGTTTATTTCTAATGATAGTCTCTGATGCTTAGTCATCCTTATCAATTTGTCCTTCATTTTAGGTACTCTGGGATGCCAGAAAAGGCAAATGAAAGTAATCTTTCATTTTAGGTACCCTGGCTTGCCCTGTATGTCGTAATCTTTGCAACTGCATAGAATGTCTGCAGTTAATGGGCAAATGAAAGTAGGATTCTTTAAATTTTCTCTTGGTCAAATGCTCTAAAAACATTTATTTATTGCAAATTAAGTTGTTCTCTTATTTGGAATACAACATTTGATGGATGTAGAAGTGAAGTTCAGTGATGAAGAAAAACCCGACTACTCTAATTACATTGTACGAGCACTTTTGCCTGCTTTGAAACTATTTAGTTTGGAGCAAATGATTGAAAAGCAGATTGAGTATCAAATTCAACAAAAGCTTGCTCATGAAATGGTTGTGGAGGTTTAGTACAAATGACTATAGCGTTTGGAAAGAAATTGTTGTTGCTAAGCATGAAAGAAGGGATAAATGGAGCACAGAAACATCCAATTTACCCCATGAGGTTGGCCTCTAGAAATACATTAGCAAGTTGTGAAGTGGATTTGTTATAGAGGTATGGTTAAAAGCAGGGATGACTTATATATTAAATTCTACAGTGACAAATGGCTAAGTAACACTCTACTCATGGAAGCTTACCCAAATTTGTACCAAATGCTCAAGATAAAAACTTCACAATAGCACAAAGTATATGTGGCACAACTAGAATGTAATGCCCATAAGAAATGTGCAGGATTAAGAGCTGAAAAATCTGTTTCATACTCAATCTACTTTTCAATCATTTACTCTAAACTAAATTGTTCCAAAGCAGCCAAAAAGTGCTCGCACAATGTATTTAGGCTAGTCGAGTTTTTCTTCATCACTGAAATTCACCTCCACATCCATCAAATGTTGTATTCCAAACAAGAGAGCAACTCAATTTGGAATAAATAAATGTTTTTAGAGCATCATAACAAGAGAAAAATTGAAAGAATCCTATTTTTGCTCGCCCATTTAATCACAGACATTCTATGCAGTTGCAAAAAATTACGACAGACACGGCAAGCTTCTAAAAAGGCTTCTTCTGGCATACCAAGGTAACTAAAAAAGAGGACAAATAGATAAGCATCTCTAAGCATCAGAAACTATCATTACATATGTCGTCGAAAGAGATTGATGGGGGTGATCGAGGCAATGATTTCATGTATACATTTGATTTATTTATATCAGTGAATAGTAATATTTCACAACAATGACTAGGTCTTTGATTGAAGTCGATCACATAAATCTGCTAATTCATCAAAGCAAGACACTACGTAAACCCTTCACATCCTTTGAACATATGAAGAAATTTTTATTATGGTTGTTTAGTATACTATCATAATATATATGACTGTCAAAGATCTAAATTTAAAAGAATTGATAATTAGACTTAACAACCTCAATGAAAAAAGATAAAAAAAAATCACTTCCCACCAAATCTCAATCAAAATTGTTTATCTTTGACCCCAAAAAATCTCAATTGAAAGATAAGTGGCTTGAACTTAAATTCTAGATCGGCATTTTAAGTCTTACCATCGAGTGATGCAATGAATGCAAAATCTTTTAGCTTTACATTTGGAACAACACGCAACTCTGTCTTTGTCAATCCTCTTACACTGATGACACATTCTAGAGTCCGCTTTGTTCCTACTATTTTATCCACATCTTATTTTCTTCCTCTTTTTATTCGTTGAATTATCAACTTGTTCTTCTTCTTCCTTAATACTGTTGCTATCTATGGTCATAATAGGTTTTATTTGTTTGATTTCTTACATTCTTCCTCTCTTTGTTTCTCCTCCTATTTGCAATAAAACCTGTAAATAATAAGATATTGAGAATAGATCTTTCAATTGTTAGCATATGGAAAGATCATAAAACATCTTGTATAATCTACAGTTAGCGCAGAATATAACAAGTTATTCTCCATATCTTGTCTTTTATAGGTTTTATTGCAATTGAGAGGAGAAACAAAGAGTTTAGAATTTTGTTGGAGGAAAAAACAAGAAAAATGGAAGGAAACAAGCAAAGAAAACTAGTTGTGATCATAGATAGCAGCATTGTTGAGGAAGAAGAACAAGTTGATAATTCAACGAATAAAAAAAGGAAGAAAATAAGATGTGGAGAAAACAGCAGGAAGAAAGGGGACTCTAGAATGTGTCATCAGTGTAAGAAGAATGACAAAGACAGAGTTGTGTGTTGTTCCAAATGTAAAGCTAAAAGATTTTGCGTTCATTGTATCACTCGGTGGTAAGACTTAAGACACCGATCTAGAATTCAAACTCAAGTCACTTATCTTCGTTATCACAAGCAGACTCGATTGAGATTTTCCTTTACCAAAGATAAACAATTTTGATTGAGTTTTGGTGGGAAGTAATTTTTTAATCTTTTTTCTTTGAGGTTGTTAAGCCCTAATTGTCAATTCTTTAAAATTTGGATCTTTGGCAATCATATATGATATGATAGCATACAAATTACAGAACAACCATAAAAAGGATTTCTTGATATGTTCAAAGGATATAAAGGGTTAACGTAGTGTCTTGCTTTGATAAATTAGCAAATTTGTATGATTGATTTCAATCAAAGACCTAATAGTTGTCTTGACATATTACTACTTATAGATAATAAATAAATCAAATGTATACATGTAATTATTGCCTCGATCACCCCCATCAATCTCTTCTGACGATATCTGTTTATTTCTAATGATAGTCTCTGATGCTTAGTCATCCTTATCTATTTTTCCTCTTTTTTTTAGGTACCCCGGGATGCCAGAAAAAGCTTTTTTAGAAGCTTGCCTTGTATGCCGTAATCTTTGCAACTGCATAGAATGTCTGCAGTTAAATGGGCAAGTGAAAGTAGAATTCTTTCAATTTTTCTCTTGGTCTAATGCTCTAAAAACATTTATTTATTGCACATTGAGTTGTTCTCTTGTTTGGAATACAGCATTTGATGGATGTAGAAGTGAAGTTCAGTGATGAAGAAAAACTTGACTACTCTAACTACATTGTATGAGGACTTTTGTCTGCTTTGGAACTATTTAGTTTAGAGTAAAAGATTGAAAAGCAGATTGAATATCAAATTCAACAAAAGCTTGCTCATGAAATGGTTGTGGAGATTTAGTACAAAAATGACTATAGTGTTTGGAAAGTAATTGTTGTTGCTAAGCATGAAAGAAGGGATAAATGAAGCACAAAAGCTTCCAATTCACCCCATGGGGTTGGCCTTTAGAAATACATTAGCAAGTTGTGGAGTGGATTTGTAATAAAGGTATGGTTAAAAGCAGGAATGACTTATATATTGAATTCTAGTGTGACAAATGGCTAAGTAACACTCCACTCATGGAAGCTTATCCAAATTTGTACTAGATTGCTCAAGACAAAACTTCACAATTGCACAGAGTAAATGTGGCAACAACTAGAAAATAATGCACATAAGAAATGTCCGGGATTAAGAGTTGGAAAATCTGTTTGATACTCAATCTGTTTTTCATTCATTTACTCTAAACTAAATTGTTCCAAATCAGGCAAAAAGTTCTTGCACAATGTATTTAGGCTAGTCGAGTTTTTCTTCATCATTGAAATTTACTTCCACATCCATCAAATGTTGTATTCCAAACAAGAGAACAACTGAATTTGGAATAAATAAATGTTTTTAGAGCATTATAACAAGAGAAAAATTGAAAGAATCCTATTTTCGCTAGCCCATTTAATCACAGACATTCTATGCAGTTGTAAAGATTACGACATACGGGGCAAGCTTCTAAAAAGGCTTCTTCTGGCATCCCAGGGTAACTAAAAAAGAGGACAAATAGATAAGGATCTCTAAGCATCAGAAACTATCATTACAGATAAACAGATGTCGTCAGAAGAGATTGATGGGGGTGATCGAGGCAATGATTACATGTATACATTTGATTTTTTTACATCAGTGAGCATTAGATTCAGGATTAGAATTTTGCTGACAGATTGGTATGGGGAAGAAAAAACACCTTCACTGTGAAAGATTGTTATCATCAAGTATGTTGCCAAAATCAGATCACTGAACTTTGGCCCTAGAAACTCATTTGGAAGACCAAAATACCTACTATGATCATCTGTTTTTGTTGGATTTGCACTCCATGAAGCATGTTCAACACAAGATAATTTCAACAAAAGAGGCGTCGCTGTGGATAATAAGTGCTATATGTGTCAAAATAGCACATAAATAGTCAATCACCTCTTGCTTCACTGTGAAGTGGTCAAGGTCCTTTGGACTATGTTCTACTATATTTTTGGCTTACAATAGGTCATGCCACAAAATGTGAATGAAGCCTATACGAGCTGGAATACATAGAGAGTCAATACCCTTCGGGGTGGTCCAGTTGTTTGGGCTTGGGACTTCTATGTTGGAGGTCTCAAGTTTAAATCTCCTTGCCGAAAAAAGCAAGGTGTTTGCCTTCTAGGTCGAGCTTGTAGCATTGGCTTGCCTCACACAGGTTAAATCTCCTGTGTGGTTTGCAAACTATTGCATACGAGCAAGTATTTTACCCTATGTACACCCAAAGGGTATTGGTTACGAGTTTCCCTTGTCATAAAAAAAAATATATGGAGAGTTGATAAGTCCGTTAAGAAAACCTAGGTAAAGATACCCGGGATTACATTTCGGTGGTTATGGACCAAAAAAACCCGTAGATGTTTTGATGGGATCTCAACTCCAAGCCACTCTCTTAAAGCTAGGTGTTTACTTATGTTGTTCAGTTAGCTAAATTTAATCCATGTATTCAGTACTGAACAATTTCTTGACTTTGTTAGCTCTTTAGTACTAGTTTGAAGATTGTAAAGGAGCTAACAACTTTTTCTTATACTCTTTGGGAGCCCTTTTATT
>JAOTQJ010000001.1:33680236-33704739 GCA_025642045.1 Solanum sejunctum | reverse complement strand
AATGTATAAAAATTTAATTTTTTATCTAAAATTAATATTATAAAAATATTATATAAAATAATAAAATATTTAATTAAATGAATAATTTATATAATATTTAATTAATAATATTATATAATAATATTATTAAAATATTCATAAAGTGTTGGTGTGATGAGTAGTATTATACTAAAGTTAATGCAGCAGTACACACGACAAATTTGATGTAAATTGACGTTAGATCGGAGCATCAAAATATTAAATTTTACTCAAAAATAGTTATTTGATATAAAATTTGATGTTGGCCCGAGATGGTCTAATTGAAATATCAAACAATTAAAGAGAAAAACAAAAACATTGCAGCCAACGTGTTTTTATGCCTATCTTTAGAATCAGCACGTGATGACTTCCACCTACTGCCATATCTGACGAGCATCTAATTCCCTCCCTCTTTTTGGAATTCCAATATTGCCCTTTTGAATTTTCATTTCTCCAACACCCTTATAGTTGGGAAAAATAGCAATTTTCACCCATGCGGTTGGTGAATCCTTTGGAATTTGGATAACATGTAAAAATATGTGTTCATATTTTTTTTTATTGCTTATCTAGCATTTTAATTAGGTTCAAATTTGAGAAATTTGATTAAGAAAAGAACAATCTCAGCATCATATACTTTAATGGTAATATTATTTATAGTTTGAATATAAATTATATACACAGACTATATTATAAAGTTTTTTTTTTCACTTTATGTGTAGGGGGTGAGGATTTTTATAATTCTTTTATCATATTTACAATTTGTCAGGATTTTTTTTTTTCTATTAATAATTGCATCTTCTTTTTTGTTCCCTTCTCCTCTGTTTTGTCATGACTTAGTTCATTTCTGCATATGAATTTTGAGATAAGGGTCATATAAAACAGTTTCTTTACTTCTATGAGGTACCAATAAAGTCTGCGTACATTATACTCTCCCCAAACTCTATTTGTGAGATTCGACTGGATATATTATTGTTGTTGCACGGGGTGAGGGGTGGGGTTGGGGTGTGAAATAATAAACAAGTTACTTCTTACTAGTATGGAGCATTATTCTGCCTTGTGAATCGATTCTTTTGTGGTGAGAATTTGGAAATGGGCCATATTAATCAAATAAACGTGCAATTTCTAATTTTATACTATATATATATATATTACTATCTGTTTCTCTTTCTGTTCACATATTATGTCTCAACATTAATATACACTATTTTTAATTTGGTACGATTACTATTTTCTTTTATTTTTCTGTTTCAAAAATGGGTCATACTAAATTTCAGCAAATAAAGTAGCGTACACTATTTATTTTGATGACAGAACTATATACTATCATACTAACACGGTTTTTTAGTCTACAAAAGTAATAATTTCAGCGTAGAATGATTATGACAAAGTCTCATGCACTTTGTTTATTCATTTTTTATCTAGAAAACTTTATTTAATTGGTCTAATCAATCAGTTAATCCCCACTTTAATAATTTACTCAATTTGACCTAATAAATTAAATCAAATTGTTTGTGATTCACGCTAATAATTCACTCAATCAACACATAAACGATTAATCATTTTTATTTGTTACTATTTTACTTATTCAAGTCAAATTATATGAACTTTGACCAACATCTTAAAATATATTTTTTCATCATATTAATATAAAAATGATTGCAACTTATAACATTTTTCGTATAGTTTTCAATCATGTAAATTTTAAATATTAAATTTAGATACTTTAATTTAAATTTGATATTTTGACAAATTGATCTCAAAAAGTAAAACAGTGATAAATAACAATTATTTTCTCTAGCATGTATATATATACCAAAAAGACAAAAAAAGAAGTTTTTCCAAGGATTGTGCTGCTATGATGGTCTTGTCTTTGCATTTTCTCAAATTTTGTGTGCATATATAAATCATTCCATTTTCATAATCACATAAATCAAGTTAAGATAGTCGAACAATAACACACACATTTTCGTATTTTCTATTTAGAATTTATAGAGTTGTGTTAATGTATTAATTTAATTTGTGAGATAATATATATATAATGAAAAATATTTAAGGATATAATTTGAATTATACTTTCTAATATTATCTCTTTATGAAATCATAAACATAGCTTTACAAGTAGTGTACTTTTTCTCTCGAAAAATATTAAAACAACTAATATGAAAAAAAAATTAAATATTTATACTTGAACTTTGAATCATTCAATTATTTTTAACAATGAAAAAATTTTAAAAATTAAATTAATATGAAACGAAGAAAATATCATTACTATTTACTAACTTAAAAATCAAGTCATTCTTTGGCCCACTGTTAAGTGTAAGAACGAAGTTGTTTAATTAATTTAACAAGAAAAGTTAGCGAACCGAATGTAATGCACTTTCAAGTCTATGTACATTCAGTTCAAATTTTCATTAATTAATCCAATTACCTTTTCACAAAGTATTCGAGTATTTTTTTTCTCAAACAATAGTCAAATGTTTGGTATGTACTTTTACGTGGTCCTTAATATTTACCTTTTGGTAAAGATGTTATTTAAGCCAACTAAATGCATTACGATGACTTAATTTTGAGTCTATTAATTCAAATTAAGTCATAATTTGGCCCACTGCTTTAGTTGAAATAGCCTCCTATCTATTTACGTTAGGACTAGGGAGGAAGAAAATGTAGTTGATCGATCAACAGAAAGAATATAATGCACTTTCAAGTCTAGATACATTCCATTAAACTTTTTCAATAGAAAGTCAAAATTGAAAAAAAGAAGCCAAGTCCTTAAACACAGGCTAAAAGTTTAGAAAATTGAAGATAATTCTAGGGGTAGTATTAATAGGGAACAATTACTATTTTACAACAACAATAATATATCCAGTGAAAACTCAAAAGTAAGTCTGGAAAGGATAGATTGTACGCAAATCTTATCACTACCTCATAGAAGTAGAAAGATTGTTTCCTAAAACCCTCAGCTCAAAACCCATAAGCAGAAAGAACTAGATATGATAAAAATGAAATGTAAGGAGAGGAAAAGGAATAACAGATGCGACTAACAATGAATAATACATAATAGTTTGTAAACATGATAAAACTAACACATAGACGCCAGATAAAAACAATTATTACTTTGACTTATATTTCTTTTGCTATATCAAGAATCTTAGTAAATAGATTTGTTTCTTGGTTTAATTTTTTTCATAAGAAGTCTTCCTCTCATATTCATTGAATGTCTTATGAAAAATATATAATCTTTTTATTTTTAGAAAAAAGGCATATCAAGACAATTTTAAAATGATAATTTTAAATACGACATACAAAATACTAACCCAAACATGAGAATCAATCACTAATATATATATATATATATACTTTAAATAACAAAAGTATTACCATAGTACATATACTCTAACTATATATTTAATAAACATTATTTTCTAAGAAAAAAAAATTGATATGATAAATTTATACCATAAATATTTATCCCATAAATTTATACAAAAGAATATGGAGTAATAATAATCTGATTTTTTCAAAAGTTACATTTATACCGTAAAAATATATATTTTTATTTTAAAAAAAAGTTATATTTTTTTGATGAATAATTTTTTAATAAAAAAATACTTTCGACATAAATAATTTATAGCATGATTTTGTTTTCATAAATTTATACAAAAAAGTATATAATACTAATCTGAGTTTGCCATAAATAATATTTATACCATAATATTGGTTATAATATTCTGAATACTTATATAGAAAGAAAGATTTGATATTCTTTTTAATTTTTATGATATTTTTGTTTAAGAATGGAAAAAGATCTCCTTTTTTATTTTTTTTCTCAAATTAATCAATGCTAGTTGATTAAGGATAATATTAATGCAATAGGTGGAACAAAAGACAAACTTAATCCAATCGATAGCAGGAAAACATTTTAAAGCTTTTTTATAATACAATCGGCTATTTTTGGAATAAATAAGCCTAAACATGATCAAGGGCTAATTGGGTCAATAGCATAGTTAGTAAACTGGTAATCAAAGGACTAAATTGCAAATAAAATAATTTTATTGACCTCTTTGAGTTTTCTTATATAAACACCATGTATTCCTAATTCTTCCTTCATCAATTCATAAGCAAAATAAAATTGAGAAATCTCTCTCTCTCTCTAGGCCTTCCACTAGAGAGAGAATTGGTATACATATATATATATTTCAGTGATTTAGGAGGATTTCTTCTTCTTTACTTCTGAAAAGCCAGTAATTAATTAACAATGGAAGGAAAAAAATTTGCAGTTCTATTATGTGCAGAGGATTCAGAATACGTGAAGAAGAAATACGGTGGTTATTTCGGAGTTTTCGTGAGAATGCTGGCGGAGGAAGGGGAATCGTGGGACTTTTTCCGCGTGGCTCACGGCGAGTTTCCGTCCGATGATGAGATCGGAGAATTTGACGGATTTGTGATCACCGGAAGTTGCAATGACGCTCATGGTAATGATTTGTGGATCTGCAAGTTACTCAATCTGCTAAAAAGAATTGATTCTATGAAGAAGAAAGTTTTGGGAATTTGCTTTGGACACCAGGTATTTCCTTTAATTTGCTCACCGGAAAACTCGATTTTGAAACTGTTAATTCATCACGAGTTTATCACTTCTTTGTTTTGATTTATTTGTTGTATTTTCTTCCTTTTAACACAAGTACAAAAAGAATAATTTTCACGTGATATGTTTATAAAAGTAAGAGTATTTTATTATATATTTTATGTATTTTAATTTTTTAAAATTTTGTCAAGTAAAATTTGTACAAATAAATTCAAACGGAAGGAGTAACTTTTTTTAATGCTTATTTTGAGCGAGTGTTTTTTAAATTCATTTAGTTACAGCTGTCCTTTTAATTTGTGTCTCTAGTTTTCGTTTTGCTGTCTTCTTCAATTATAACGAAGGCACTTGTAATACTTTGTTCTATACGTGGCTTTTCACTAGATTTATACAGTAAGCAACAGAAATATTCTTTAAACAATTTCAAAAAATTATTAATACTTATAAGTTATATAACTAAATGCAGATATAAAATGAACTCACATTTTATTATAGAATCTTACCTACATTATTTTTGTATACAAAAGGAAATTTCAATATAGGTAAATGTTATTTTTGTGCTATTTGATTGTTTAATGCTAGTTGAGAAAAATATATTTATATGGAAATCTGCCAAGTCTGCAAATGTGTTTGTACAATTGGCAACGTTATTTAATTAGCAATTTTCGTGTTACGAAGTGATGTCTTAATTCTTCTCCCCACCACCAATTTGAAAAGATACCTTTTGCCTTCGTTTTTCTTTTTGTCCATATTCTTCTTTAATTACTACTTCCACCGTCCATTTTACTTATTTCATTTGACACGTTCGTAAAATATTAATAATATATTTAGTAAAATTTTATATATATAATATTTAATATTGAATATAAAATAATAAATTATTTAAATTTCAAAATCTAAATCTTAGTTTGTTACATGGCAGGACCATAGTGGTCCAAAAAGCAAATAGATTTGTGAGTGAGATTTAGGACCATATGCCAGAAAGAGACTGAAAATTTGGAAAACACGTTGGTACTATTATGGCTTGGAGTGCATAGGATTTGGATAGAACAGACTAGGCGGTATCTTTATATACCAATCTTAGAATATTTGGTCCCCAAAAGGCCTCAGGCTTTCAAATGTGGATCCAATTTATAGACAACCCATATATTTTGGGATTCTTTCTCTGCTGTTTAAGGCTGGTATTGGATTCTATGTCAGCTAATCTTGCTTATTCACGTGTTTGTCCTCAAAATTTTTTGACACTTTTGTCATATACTGCTGTTATTTACTGTATTTATTTACCGTAATCACTACTTCTTGTAACTAGGTATGTATTGTTAAGTCTGACAAATGATAAATGCCGTCCTATTCAAAAAAATATTGCAGCTTTCACACAAGAATCTTCTGGGACAGCAATATATACACTTTTTCGTTAAACGGACTAAAAAAAAGCAAATAAATAAATTAATACAAAGAAAGTTAAGTTTTTTGTACTCTTATGGTAAGTTAACTAACAATGATAGCTGATATGTAATTTTTCATAGTACGTCTAATATAATAATCTAAAAAATAAAGTAATTTACAATGTCAATATATAAATAATTTTAAATGCCAAAATAGTTAGGCCATGACTTCGTTATTTTGCCGTTCAAGATCCAATCTTTATTTTATGTTATCTAAAAGCATGTCCTACTTGTTACTTTATTTTATGATTTGCCCATTCATCAGAAGAATTACATCTAGAGAGAATTAATTAAGTAATAATTAAGCGAAAAGATAAGCTCGTATCGTACGTGGCACATAGCCGGCATTGTCGGTGACATATTCCAACCTACATATTCAACCAAAGATAGAAAATTAGAGTCCCTAAAGTATTAGATTCATTATTTTTGTCTTATTATTGCAACGTTAATAATGTAAACTTTTGGAATTCTTAGCATATTACATAATGCAATTTTGATTTTTATGATTTCTTGCTAAATTTTCTTAGCCCCATTCCTTTTCTTGATGTGTTGTAGATATTAGGACGATCGTTGGGCGGCACTATAGAGAGCCACTGTAATGCAATTTTGATTTTTATGATTTCTTGCTAAATTGTCTTAGCCCCATTCCTTTTCTTCATGTGTTGTAGATATTAGGACGATCATTGGGGGGCACTATAGAGAGAGCCACTACTGGATGGGACATTGGTGTCACTACTGTTAATTTATCAATGTCCAAGCAATTCAACAATCTCAAATTGCCTGCATTTTTGCAAGTTATTGAATGTCATCGCGATGAGGTTTGTCTCAATACACTATCAGATCGAAAAATATTGAATGGTTTAGTACAAAATTAGCTAACGGTGTGTTGTGATTTGGAATCAGATCCGTGAGCTTCCACCAAAGGCAGAGGTGATGGCATGGTCCAGCAAAACTGGAATTGAGATGTTTAGGTATGGTGATCACATCATGGGCATTCAAGGACACCCTGAGTACACCAAAGACATACTTCTCCATCTCATTGATCGTCTTCTTCAACTCAAACTTATTGAGGTAAGTTTAAAGCATCACTATATATTTAAAAAAGAATCAATTAAATAATGCTTTTTTGGTAAAGATTTAACGGCAGAGCTACAGTTCTTACAAAATGACCCGAACTCAAATGATTTATCTAGAATTCATAAGTATAAAATTCTAACTATGTGTATGATAAAGATGATTTATCGGTCCATGTCCTTTTCAATGGTTCTATTGATGTTGTCAATATATATATATATTATATTCTTAGTCTAGCTGACCTACTATTAGGTGTGCTAAATGACGCGTCCTAAAACAGTCAATGTGCCACATGTTTAGAAAGTGCTACATCTTGTACCCCTAAAGGCATTATTTATACTATTAAAAATTTGATGTGAAATAGTTTAATATGCCAATTATAAAAGCTTGACTTAATTTATGTTAACTTTGGTGTAACACAGGAAAGCATTGCTGATGTGGCCAAGGCGAAGGTTGAAGAGCGTGAGCCAGACAGGGAGCTGTGGAAAAAATTATGCATTGGCTTTCTCAAGGGTAAATTATGATGGAAGATTTCTCAATTTATTGGAGGTTATTGGAATTGGTCAAAAAATGTAAATAGGAGATGGTGTTAGATGAATGAATTTTTTAGGCTGTTTTGGAGTTTGAGCTGTAGACGTTGAGATGTCATCAAAGAATTAAGATCAAACTTTTAACTATTGCAATTGACAAGGGTCAATAAAATTGCATTATTTAGGTTTCACTAACTATCATCTCTTAATATTTGTATCTTTTTTATTGTGTCCTGACAAAAAATATGTAACCAGTTCATATAATAAATCCAACAACAATTTGTTTTTTCCAAATACAACATAATCTGAATTTAGCACATTTGGAGTGGTGGAGAGGCCAAAACAGCTAGAGATGAAACTTGGCTTCTCAATTGACTATTCGGCCGAAGTGTATAATGGACCAAACATTTCGAATTCAAGACAAAAAAGCTCTGGCACTTTTGCCCACGTGGAGTCAAAATTATTGACTGCTGTCAAATAATGGGTTGATTTGGTTGAAATGATTGAACTAAGAAGTGGGTTATAATTTGATTCTTTCAATTTTTACTATTTTTTAGCTTGTTGGTAGTGAATTTTTTTTTTGTTATGAATACATATATCAAACAAACAAAAAAAAAATATGTTGAAAGAGTTCTTATTGATTAATTTAGGCTACATACTAATTCAATTTTTGATAGCTAATTATTTATTCTATATTAGTCCTAATTTATTAGTTGGTTTACGAGTTGCAGTATTAGGTAGATTGTTATATAATTTAACATTAAACTATTGAAGATGTCTTTTCAATTACAGCACAATGGTCTTCTCAATTCCAAGTGACAAATATTGAAAATACAGAAGGTTTACAATTCAAAATTTGTACAGTAATAATTAAGATATTGATGATGACCACCATGAAATTTTTTAAAAAAAAAGGAAAAAGAAAGGTAGAGAGAAAGAGAAAGATGAAGAAGAAATAAAATTGAGATGAGAAGATAAAAAAGAATAGGGAGCTAAAATTATTAAATTTGAAATGCAAAAATAGAAACAATTTTTTTTTAAAAAATAAATTGAAAAAATTAATTCACACCCCAATTTATTAAATTATTCATGTTTTTTAATTTAATGTTAGTTGATTAAGTCAACATCACTTTTTCTAATTGAAGATTTAACAGGTAACAGTTGGCTCATTTCTGTATCCCCAAATTGCATAGATGTGAAACACACACACGGTGCATATGACAATTGAAATCTAACTTATTGAAGAATTGGGAGTTCAATTGCGTATTAAAAAAAATATATATTTACCCTACCCCACGCCGGCCCTCTTACTTTCATCAAATGAAAAGTGTATGTGTTACCTACTTTACTATCATCAATAAGAACATATTATACATGTGAATCATTTTACCATAAAAATAAATATTTACTTTTAATATAGGTACAATGTAATATTAAATGGAGAAGTAGGTGCCTTTTTGGAAATAAGACCTTTTTTTAAAGATCAGGGGTGTGCATAGGTAGGTTTGATTTGATTTTATACATTATCAGTTTGATTTATTGATTTTTAGTTTTTAAATATGCTAAATCAATAAAAAACTAATGAAATAATTTTTATCATTTTTCGATTTATCAATTTTTAAGTCCTTAACGGTTCAGTTTTCTGTTTATCCAATAAGAATGATAATGAAAATTTATACTAATAAAAAACAGATAGATTACGAAAATTATGTTTACAAACTTGCAAAAATTATAATTAGTTAATTACAAACTAAAATACTAAAGTGGATAACTAATCACTTAAATATTATAATGATTAAAATATATAAAGTATTGTTATAGTATCCTATTACAATTAAATTACTAATATTTAATATTTATAAATGGATAATGTAGTAAATTATTATAATCTTATTCAGTTATCGGTTTATCTAATAACTCAATAGTAAAAATCAATATCAAATTGATAACGCAATAATTTTTTTTTCAAAATCATTAAAAACTCGATAACCTAATAACTCAATAACAATTTATCAATAACATTTTTATTGGTTCAGTTTATTGGTCGGGTCGATTTTTGCACATCCTTAGACCAGACTAGAAATATAAATATTAGAATGTAGTACATAAAATAAAGTGAAAAAGTATTAAAAATATTTTCAAATTTGACATACATTATTAATTTCATCTCTAAATTATTGATAATATTAAAAATACTCTTTTATTTGATTAACTGAATTTAAATATACTTGTCTAAAACCAAGTTAAGAATATTTTTAACATTTGTGATAATTTTAGAACATATTTTAGTTAAGTTAGTCGAATATTTTTAAGACTATTAATTATTACAAGGTAAAATTAATAACTTGCAGCAATGTGTTTTAAATAGTTTTTCTCTAAAATAAAAATATAAAAAGAGGTTTTAAACACACATTTCAGATATGATAACAACATACTCTATGAGGTTTGGTTCAATTCAAAATTGGGGAAAATGAGTAACGATTTTGGGTTGTTTCTTGGCCAGTAAGACAGATTCTCTTTTTTCTTCTTTTCTACCCAATCCTCAATCAAACCTTCAAAAAAATCCACGTCTAGGGTTTAACTGCCGTCAATCTCCGGTGATCGTTCAACTCTAAATCAATCATTTATCATGGCGGAAGAAACATCACCGTCAAATACTCCCGATGCGGCGGCGGTGGCGTCATTGGGTCACTCAGTGATACCTATTGTGAATAAGCTTCAAGACATATTCGCACAGCTAGGAAGTCAATCCACCATTGAGCTGCCGCAGGTTGCTGTCGTAGGGAGTCAAAGTAGTGGTAAATCAAGTGTGCTTGAGGCGCTTGTAGGTCGTGATTTCTTGCCTAGAGGTTCTGATATATGTACTAGGCGACCTCTTGTTCTACAGCTCCTTCAAACTAAGCGTAATCCTGACGGTACTGATGAAGAATGGGGAGAGTTCTTGCACCTCACTGGGAAACGTTTCTATGATTTCAATGAAATTCGTCGGGAGATTCAGGTATTTCTTGAGTTGTAATAGATTTCTTGAATTTAGAGTCAATGGATTTAAACTGGGTGCACTGCAATGTATGTAATTTTATTGCTAGTAATTATCTTAGCATGTATATGCATGTTCCAATAGGAAAGTAGTTATTTTTATTGAACAGCTTATATTCAATTTCGAGCTTTAACTCCAAACTAACCTCATACACTGAACCAGCCTATGCAGTAGGTTATATAACTATCAATGGAAGTAACAATGCGAAAGAAAAATGTGTTTGAATCCTGTCTATCATTTGGCGTACTGGTTTACCCAATCTTCTTTGCAGGATTTTGATCAGTGATTATTAGAAGATGAAAAGTTTATTCTAAGGCTCGAGCTCTCATTAACCCCTGCCCTTCCGGAACACTATTTCACGTTTAAATAATGTTAAAGCTACAAATCTAGTTAACACACTCTTTCAGCTCTTTTCTACGAGTTCATTTATCTATTCGGTTGTAGAAAACACCTAATTTTCCTTAAAGGACTACCATTAAGTATCTTTTTATGAATTTGACTAAATTATTAAGTATTGCATCTGCACCTCGGTAAAAAACTAGTTCATTTATCTTTCACCTGTGATAATACCCAATTTTTCCTCAAGAGACTAAATTAGTAAGTATTTCTTTTTATGAAATAGACTAAACTGCTAAGTATTTCAACTATGCCTCGGTCAAAAAGTAGTTGAAGTTGTTCAGCCCCTCTATGTCGTTCCACTCTATTCAATCCATTGATTGGTTGATCCACCACTCACTCCTTTGTCTCATGGGTGTACGCATATTGTTTAAATTGTCATGTTAGTTATGATGATATTATTGTACACGGCTCCTGAGAATCACTTATCTTACATTGTTAGACGGTGTATTGGCATCTCATTTGTACTCTTCTCTCACTAATTCAGTGATTACATATGGACACTCTTCTTTCCTTTGCATAGGATCTACTTTGGTCATGGCAATATTTAGTTGAAATACTGACGTGAATATATCTTTCAAAGGGACAATGCTCTACTCCTATTGCAGTATATACAGTATCTGTACGGTAAGCTGTATTCTGAAGATAGTGTTTCCCTGACATGAGCTAGGAGAAACAGTAGTTCTGATTGAAAGATTATTGGCTGTCTGTGCATCAGTTTTGGTTAAAGATGGATAGTTTTTTTTTTAAATCAGGAAAACAATTTCATGAATCACAAAGGGCAAAATCTGCTGTATACTAGAAGTATACCAAAAAGTAAAGAACCTACAAATGGCATGGTTCTTGTCACGCCTTGAATCTTACCCTGCCGGGCCAGCACCCGAATATCATTTCTGGCCCCAAGCGAGCCACTTGGCTTGGCTACTTCACTTGGTGGAAGGCTTATATATAAGGAATGGCTCGAATCAGGCACAATATCGATAACACTGCTAAAGTTTTTAAATGATTATATGTGAACCAAAGCTGTTCAAAGACAATAAGAAAAATGTAATGCTGTTCAACTAGTCTATGAAGCCTCTAAGATCTGATTTTGAAACAAAATACCGTGATAGCTAGTCTATGAAGCCTCTAAGGTCTGACTCTAAAACAGGCACCGTGATAGGCACACGACTATACAACAACAACAACAACAACATACCCAGTGTAATCCCACAAGTGGGGTCTGGGGAGGGTAACTTGTACGCAGACCTTACCCCTACCTCATAGAAGTAGTGAGGCTGTTGGCACACGACTATCATAACTGAAATAAAATGGTAATCCAAAGAAAATAAAGGCATAAGGTGTCTCGAACTACAATGAGGCCTCACCAATTGCAACTCGGGAAAGCTGGATCATCAATGGGGCGCTCGGGGAGGATCTGTATCACCTGTGTTTGCATCGTAAAATGACGCAGGCCAAAATGATGTCAGTGTGTGGAATGTACGAGTATGTAAAATGGTCAAAACAGGAAACTCAGGATAAAAATGCTCAACTCATATGCTTAACTCAGAATTAACTCAGTGACAGAAATAATGCAGTATAAATGAAACATATGGTTTTAAATGCATAACTAAATGCAACTCAAGATACATGAAGATAGTATACTTTCAACTTTGGGGAATCTCTCTAACCAACAACCATCAACGGGCATTGTGATGATACAACGTCTGATCCACATTGCTAGAGCCATCCAATACCTCACCAGGGTAAGGGACAAAACTTAACTTATGGATTCATCTAACTTGTCTATCTAAGTTGTATATGAGGAGCCGTACTAGTTTGGCATGATCCTATCTTATACTGGCTACGTAAGTTATGAGTTCAAGTTGTTATTACTTTTACCCATATTGGTGCTAAATACTACTCCCAAAATATTATTTATATGCTCATAACATAAAAGTAAATTTTCTCAAATACTTGCTCAATCTTTGGGGACTTAGTCCAACTTTAGCTTTTCTTAACTTGTTACCTCTCTTTAAATGAGTAAAGGCTCAATTTAATGGATACATAAAGCAATAGTTTGTAACTCAACTAAAATTTTAAAATCACTATTTAGGAGTACTCGTATGTATGCTCAAAATAGAGACATTAGGCTACTTGTATAACTCATGTTGAAATTACAGCTCAAGACACTTCTTTAATCCAACTTACACCTTAGACTTGATAGCTTTACATAAATTTTTTTAGAGTTTTAAATAATGCAATATGATGTCATGACATTCATAACTTAGTTTGACAATAGAGTGTGTAATACAAAATCCACTTCAAATAAATAGCATATGTAAATAATTTAAAGGAATTTACTCGAAACGAAGAAGAGAAATTGAACTCAACTCATAATTTACATTGGTTGGAAATTGCTAGTCAATACATATTGAAACGGACTTAAAACAACTTTTGGGAAACCTTACATACCGGTAGTGCAAAGATTTCATTGGGAATTGGAAGGATCTTTCTCAAATCTAGCTCTCTCCTTTTCTCCCTAACCCCTGTTCTTTTGAAGTATGTGTTTTTGAGAAAGAATGGTTGTACGCTTCTATTATTACGACGAAAATAGTCTCATATCGATGGGGTTTAGTCTAGGTTGGGTGGAGAAATGATGGGAATGCACTTACTTAAAACTGAAAATTGGGTACCGTAGTGAAGCAAGTCCACGACGCGAATTTGTTCCATCCCAGTTCATTTTCCTTATAAATTTTCCTAGTGAAAAAAATTGAACTGTGGTGGGGTGGGTCTGCGACGTGGACTTGTCGCGCACTCTTTTGTTTTGCAGCTTTGCCTCAAAAAATTATCTTTGGAATCCCTTAGCCAAAAATTCCACTGAAACCATTTTTAAACATGTTTTAGGCCCCTTTTTAATATTCCAACTCAACTTTTGCTAAAATGACTTGGGATGTTACAGTTCTCTACAGAAGTTACCCAATTTCCTATACATTGTGGACCTACATGGATGCACCAAAGATAAAAATAAATAAGGGACCAAAGACTACTCCTCAACTTCTCAAAACTCATTTCTTCCCCTTCAAAAGCCCTTGTATTTCTCTCCCTCCAAATTGCAGATCAAAGCCAGAGGAACAAAGAGAGATTATTAGACTGATCGTAGATTTTGGAAATATATGCGTAGTAGCTTCTAGTAGCAACAATCGCATGATGGAGTGACACTCAACATTATGCAATCTCAGTTATTGATCATTGGATCTCTTCTACTTGAAATTTTAATATATCTCTCGCTTTTCTAACTGCCAATTTTTCATAATTGGCATTAGGCGGAGACAGAAAGGGAAGCAGGAGGAAATAAAGGTGTCTCGGACAAGCAGATACGGTTGAAAATTTTCTCACCGAATGTTCTTGATATTACTCTAGTGGATTTGCCTGGCATAACAAAGGTGCCTGTTGGAGATCAACCTTCTGATATTGAAGCTCGGATCAGAACAATGATCATGTCATATATTAAGCTCCCAAGCTGCTTAATATTGGCTGTAACACCAGCTAATTCTGACTTAGCCAACTCAGATGCTCTTCAGATTGCTGGGAATGCTGACCCTGATGGTATATTGCAACAATATATTCTATGTTAGGGAGTTTAGTTGTTTAGGTGCTTTCTTATATGAGAGATTCTTCTTGCAGGTTATCGAACCATTGGAGTCATCACAAAGGTCAGTGTGAAAGGAAAAGAATTTCATCCTGGAGTTGATTATATCTTTTCTCTGATAATTGTTTTAAAATTAGTTGTATTTCCATTGTTTTTGCAGTTGGACATCATGGATAGGGGTACAGACGCTCGCAACTTTTTACTTGGAAAAGTGATTCCCCTTCGCCTTGGTTATGTTGGTATTGTGAATCGTAATCAGGAGGTAATACATCCAGCTACACTTTTGGTGTAGAACGTAGTTTCTCTCATGAGTTTTTATTTTTTCTTTAGTTTGATTCATATGTATGTTTTGTGGTTGCATATGAGGTTACCATATTTCTTTTTATACTTCTTGTTCTTATCAGGCATGTTGTGATGGGTGTAGAACCAAAAATGAAAAATTCACTTTCTTCATGTATATCTACAGTTTTTAAGTTTCTGAGAAGCACCTCTACCTAGTTTTCTTTTCCTAGGAGTGGTTTTGTTTATCTAATTGCATGTTTTTAGGAGTCTTACTAAATTTTAAGTTCATACCTTTTAGATATATGTGTTTTTGACCTTTTTCATGGTTATCTTTGCACAACACAGCTTCTTTAAGACAAGAAATTCTGTTGTGCTGGCAATACTTATTTTTCAAATACTGTGCGGTACATTGCATATTTGCCTTCATGTCTGAAGCATGTGACACATCTCAGGTCTTGTTTCCTTTTAAATCTCTTGGCTGCTAAATTGGTATTGGGCCGCTAGCTTTTCATTTTGTTGTGTGATTTTCTTTTTGAACACAGGGTAATCTTTATTGAATACCACAAGCCAATGTTTTATTTTGAATCCTTAAATAATACAATTATTTTTAAGGATAATTAAAAGCACTAATAGGATGCCATAACCAAAAAAATCCAAGGAAAAGGGATGGTATTTTTAAGCATCTATGATTAAACCTATGATGGATTCAGAGAGGTAATAAACTGTTCAAGCTTTATGATTCCTCTCCTGCACTCTTTCCTTTTGTGCCAAAAGAGAAGAGTCTAAGGCATTATAGCGCTCTATTATAGTCCTGAAGAACAGATGGATGAATAGAGAAAGGCTAAGTTGCTCGAACTCTTCACTTTTGGTGCCGCACCTGTGTCAACACGACATAGGTATGAGTGTGGGATCTGTGTCCGACTTGGTCAAGCGGTTTCGGGTACTTTGACCAAAATTGATGGGGAAAGTTTGGACGGTTCGAACGATTTCTATAATCAATGCAAAAGCAAAGGTGAAATTGACGAAAATGGAATACCTTTTATATAGAAATTTCTATGACACGCCTTCTTCTTTAATCTCCTTCTAGGATTTTCTTCAAGTTCTCCACATAATATCTCATAATTTAGGTTTTATCACTCTATTTTTAAATATTTTGATTATTTTTAGGCGAATCCCCGCACCCCCGTATCCATACATGGATCCATATTCCCAAATCTTAAAAATTAGATTATGGAGAATCCGACCTCGATCCGCACCCGTATCGGACACCCGCACCCGAGTCCGAGCAACTTAGGAGAAAGGTGTAGCCATTGAATACCCGAAGAGGACCAGTACGAGTGTCAAGATCCAATGCAACTTTACAGTTGGGAAAGAACTTGTAAATCTTAAAAAATTGTATTCAAATGTGGAAAATGGTAGCGGCCGTGCATAATATACAACAAATCTACTTTGTGTACTGCTTCTAGTAGTCTAGATTTATTCGTATATAGAAGTATAAGTTAAAGGTTTTGTTCATCAGAGAGAAAAGTATAGGGTAACAAGATAACTATGTGCTACATATGAGCAACACTATCGCTGTTCATATATTCATAAATACTCATATATACTTGCTTTATAAGTCTTCAATACTATAGCTAAATTATGCAAAACAGGATATTATGATGAATCGGAGCATTAAGGATGCTCTTGTTGCTGAGGAGAAGTTCTTCCGCAGTCGTCCTGTATGTTTTCTACCATCTCCTTTTTAGTTGATTTCTTGTCTATATCAATTAACAATCTTCTATTTTATCTACTTATCCTTGAAGGTATATAGTGATCTTGCTGATCGCTGTGGTGTACCTCAATTGGCAAAAAAGTTGAACCAGGTAAGTGCTGTTAGGACTGAATTGGCAAAACTCGCATTGCATGCTTGTTAGGACTGATTATTTGTAAAATATGTGAACCACAATAAGGTCTAACTTTATATTTTATTATTTTTCAGTCATTTTCAAAATACCTCCACATCAAGTAATAACTTAAAATTTTCATCCTCTAAAGTTATTTTTGAGTTTTAAAATGTTCTTGACATGTTGAATTCAAAAAAGAAAATGCAGCAAAAGGCTATGTTTGAGAAATACGACATGCTTACCTTATCACTGGTGGTTGTAGAAGAAAGTTTTTCTTTACAGTAACCACGTTATGGCACAAGTGAAGCACAGTACAAACAACACTTATACATGTAGTGGTCTATGGTATACTCTTCTTTTTGGGTTTCCAGCATATGTGATTAGGGATTCACCAAGCATTTATTACTTCTTTATTATAAACATCATAATCTGGATGTACCAAGCAGTTCATTACTTCTTGATAATAAACATCATAATCTGGACGCTCTTTCTGTATGACAAGTTCTAGTGTCATTTTCCATATGTGTCAATCTGGTCTCCTAATATATACCTTGCTGTTTATTGGATGAGAGTCATGTCTTCCTTGTGATTTATACTCATTTCTGGGGTTATTTTCTCTAATGAAGTGTTAATGGTATCTTTCCGGTTAGGGTTGCACCTTTTTCTTTTACTTGCATTTTCTGTAACAGACAACTGTTGTCTTCTTATTGTTTTCCACATCAAGTAGATGATTGGTTATCACCCACCTTCACCCCAATCCCAGCCATTGTCCTATTCCAAAGAACATGCAAATTTTCCATGCGTGCTGTTTGCTTTCCAGTTGTGGTATGTGACTTCCTGTTGCTTTCAAACAGATATTAACTTGAACTTCTTGTTAAATGCAGATTTTGGTACAGCACATCAAAAAACTTCTTCCAGGATTGAAATCACGCATTAGTGCTGGACTTGTGGCTGTCGCAAAGGAGCATGCTAGCTATGGGGAGATCACGGAGTCAAAGGTAATTTCTTTTGTCTTCCCTTTGCTTTACTAAGCACTGGGCTGAAGTTCCGGAGAGTTTGTCATAGTACTACCATTTGTTGAGTCCTGTGGGGTTCCTTTCTGCTAGGTTTACTGTAGTTTATTCAGCTATTGTTTCTGAACTATTTGTTGACATCATTGTGCAAATCCCCTGAATCTAGGCTGGTATGGGTGCTCTCCTTCTGAACATTCTTTCCAAGTACTCTGAAGGTAATGTGGCTAAACCTTGCAATAGTTAGTAGTAGTCCTTTACTGGATTCTATCTCCTATATCTGATGTTGCTTTCTAGTATAAAATATCATATTAATTGACCATTTACCCTTCCTAACCTCATTACCAGTGCTGTCTTTTTCGTTTTGTTTTTTTCTTTGGGTCGAGAGCAGCATTCTCTTCAATGATAGAAGGCAAAAATGAAGAAATGTCAACTTCTGAGCTGTCTGGTGGAGCAAGAATTCATTACATTTTTCAGAATATATTTGTGAAGAGTTTGGAGGTCTACTTCTTTCATGTTAGCTTTGTTTTTGGTGGTAAAAGTTGTAAAGTTTCACATTAATTTAGTTTTATTTTTTTAGTACCTATTGCCGGTGGCTGGTATCTAGTGGAATTAGTCAAGGTGTGCGAAAGCTAGCCCCGACACCAGTCATCCAAAAAAAAAAAAAAACTTTTGCAATGTCTATTTTATTCTTTTCTTGCTTGGAGAATTGAAGTTCATCTATAGACTTGCTAATGTTTACAGACAAATGGCATTGCTGCCATTTTTGTCAATAGATAGCTTGTATGTATGCTTTCGTTGGCACGGCCAACTCTCAATGGCCTATAGTGCTTTTATTGGGCAATAAATATTTTATCAGCATGGTCTTCATAGATTGTTGCTAAGGTTGTGGTGCACATGTACAATCCATAATTAATATTCATCTATTGTGCACTTAAGTTGGTTTTCATCCACAGACATAGTCGAATAATGAAAATATATCTTCCATTTTGAATAGTCTTTTATCGACCATCTCCTTCTGTAGATAAACCACAATTGTTAACTCTAAGGTTTCATATACAAGAATTCTACATCTGCCGCAAAAAATGTTGATGACGACAATTTGTATGTTGATGTGTATAATTGGAATGTTTATCCTAGGTTCAGTTGCTTATCAAATTTCATCAGATTTCTCTTTCTCCCGCAGGAAGTTGATCCTTGTGAAGATTTAACCGATGATGACATCCGAACTGCCATACAAAATGCAACCGGTGCCAAATCTGCATTATTTGTGCCCGAAGTAATTCCAAAGGATTAACCTGTTCTTTGCTTTTGAGCCAAAAGTTGAACGATTTCTCGAATACTTCCTGTGGTATTTATGACGATTGGTTGGTTGCATCTTAATTCTTGTATATATGCAGGTCCCATTTGAAGTTCTCATCCGAAAGCAAATAGCACGTTTAATGGACCCGAGTTTTCAGTGTGCCAGATTTATATATGATGAGCTGGTTAAAGTAGGCCAATGTTGACGACCTTTTTATTCTGGTTATGCATTCTTATAATTGCTGTTCTAATTTGAATGATTCCTTCACAGATGAGCCATCGTTGTATGGTCAATGAGTTGCAACGGTTTCCAGTTTTGAGAAAACGCATGGATGAGGTTGTTGGAAATTTTTTACGTGAAGGACTGGGACCTTCAGAAGTAATGATTGGCCACCTTATTGAGATGGAGGTATGTCAAAATGTTGGGTGTTTTATTTAGTTTTGCTTATACCTAATAAAACAGACTTTGATGATCAAGTTTGTTGAGTGTCGATAACTGTCAACTATTTTGAAATCCTAAGCATGAATTTGAATCCATTCTTCCATACATATCACAATCAAATTTTGCGATTATTGTATTGTTCTGCAGTGTAGTTAAACTGATGGTTTCAGGTTCTATGCTCATCTGATATCTCAGATAAAAAATAGCTCATTTGATTGTTCTCAAAAGCATCTTGCTGTAAAAGTTTGTGAATTGCTTTAGCAAATCACTAAAATTAGTATGAATCTTTTGCTCTTTAAGTTTGTATATTGTTCAACTTAATTATTTTTTCGGTTGCAGATGGATTACATAAATACTTCACATCCAAATTTTATTGGTGGGACTAAAGCTCATGAGATGGCATTACAGCAGGTCAAGTCCTCTAGGATTGCTGCACCTAATCCAAGGCAGAAAGTAAAATTTTCAGTTGTTGCTCACAGTCTTTTGCAATTGGTTTTCCAAAATATATCATACTGATATTAATTGTTTATTTGTTTATTGCTACTCAGGATGGTGTAGATTTAGAAAAAGCACCAACCTCTGAAAGAAGTCTAAAATCACGTGCTATCCTTGCAAGATCAGTTGGTGGTTTTGTCCCTGATCAGGTTGCCCTTTTATGCTATATCATATCCAAGTTATTTTTTTTCATCGACTCCCTGATTAACATCACACAGCTTTCATATTTCAAGTACTAAGAAACTTAAGTACTTGCATTGATTAGTGTTCCTTTTGGACTGGGAACAGGTTGTTCGGCCTGCACCAGAGGTTGAGAAAACAACAGCATCAGGTGTGTTTGCATCTGGTGATACATGATGTGTTCCTTTATGCCACATTTTTGTTACTTGAACATACATGAGTTATTAGTTATTTGACAAGTCAAAAATATCTTATTGACAAGAAGGAATGAGTATTGTATACAAGGATTAGCCATTTGCAAATGTGGCTTGATGAAAAAGTCCTTCCTCATGTAACTTACGGTACACTTTAGCTCAAAAAACACCATGAACTTTTCTGTTGCTGGTTATTATGAATTCATATTTCCTTTCTCCATATAATCTTTAAAAAATATTTTTTTGCTGGGTCTTATTGCCAAGCCAATGCTGACATGTTTCTTCATTTAGGATCAAATGTTGGTTCAAGTTGGGGAATATCATCAATATTTGGTGGCTCAGACAATCGTCAATCTGTTAAAGACAATTTTATTAGTAAGCCATTCAGTGAGCCTGTACAGAGCATGGATCATGCTTTCTCAATGATCCACTTGAGAGAGGTAAGAATTTTGAAATGCCCTCTGTGCTGTATGATTTCTTTACAGACAAGGTTGGTGATGAAATTAAATATGACATCTCTATATGTTTTGCTTGAAGCCTCCAAGCGTCTTGAGGCCTTCAGAAACTCATTCAGATCAGGAGACTATTGAAATTGCCGTTACAAAACTATTACTGCGGTCTTACTATGATGTTGTCAGGAAGAACATTGAAGACTCAGTACCTAAAGCAATCATGCATTTTCTGGTAATTCTGAATCGCAATGACTTGGTCCTCCACTTATTTCATGCTTTGTGTTTTTGTCATCTATGTGAATGGCCTTTCAATGGACGTATTCTTAGGGGTTCTTTGTTTCCATCTAGCAGCAGTCTTTTGAGGATTCCTAGATCTACTCTTCTAGCAGTTTCTATGTTCTGATTAAATGATGATAGATGCAGTGTTGTCAAAAGCAAGAAGTGCAAAAAAACTGTAAGGTCCATTGGGGCTTTAAGTGCGAAGCGTAGATAACGTGTGGGCTCTAATAAAAAAAAGCCGCAAAGGGAGGAAAAAAAATGTATGTTTAGTCCAAGACTAATACTTTATAAGCATGAATGACAAATACATGAACAAAGAAATTGAAAAATTATAACAATGTACTGAAATATCAATTGTTTAGTGTCGTCTCTTCAGAAGAGGTACATTGGCAAGGAAAGTATGCATTATAACCTTGATGATGACATTGAAAGGCACATTAAGCGAGGGGAAGTGCTCAACACGTTTTGAGCCTCGCTTCAAGGCTTGAGCGCATCTTGATAACACTAGATAGAAGTTCTGCCCATCTTGTTGCATTCTTTTATTTCCCCTTTTTGATGTTCTCTGAAGCAGATTTTTCAGCATTAGAAGACACTAACCCTAGAATAAGTAGTAATATACCAACATGGGATTTCAGATAACCTGGGGGCAGAATGGATAAAACAAACACAGTAATCTGCTTTCTATTATATTCTAAAAGCACAGGGGATTAGTGGTACTGTTTTGGTTTTCGGGGATTAGTGGTACTGTTTTGGTTTTCTGCCAACAGTTAAGAGGCTAATTTTTTTATCCGGTGAGAGTAACTTTCTCCATTCTAACTTCAGCTAACTTTATGTTGTGTCATAGTATCGATCGGTCCAGTTCCATTCAGGTATTCTTTCAATTGCTGATTCTGTGAAAATTGTGAACTACTTTATTTTATCTGGTGGAACTTTCTGTATAGTTGGAACTGTTGACTACATTTTGTTGATACAATTTGTCTAAATAGCCAATATGAGGGAAACAGTATCTGGTGTCTGTTAGCTTTATTTAGACTGTGTGTTGTGTTTTCAGCTCTGAGTAAGAATGCTTATGTGATCTTTATTTTCGATTCGGATTTCTTTTTTGTTGACCAAATTGTGTTAATCTTTCTCCAGGTAAATCACACCAAAAGAGATCTTCACAATGTGTTTATCAAGAAACTCTACAGGTATTGGAAGTGGAATTTCTTTTTCATCAAGACACTTTACTGGATAGTGACTAATTGATCCTTCATTAGCTTAGCTGCATGATCTTTTACATGCTTATGTATTTATGTGTTGGTTTTAGTGCCTGGCAGCTTAGCCAATTCAAATGCTACACATTTTGCATGTACTCGTTCTTATCTTTGGTGCTTGCTATTTGTTGCAGAGAAAACCTCCTCGAAGAAATGTTGCAAGAACCTGATGAGATAGCCATGAAGAGAAAGCGTACACGTGAGACACTTCGTGTTCTTCAGCAAGCTTTCAAGGTCAAACCGCCACCATTTTCACACTGTATATTTTTGCGTGTATTACATTTCAAGGCTCTCTAAGCTTTATGATAGAATGTTTATGGTTTTGATTACTATAATCTTATTTTAGACTTTTTTAGGAAGTAAGAAGAAAAGTTTGTTTAAGTTGGGAAGAAGTATGACAACATTAACTCGTCATCTGCTTTGCCTTTTTCTCATTTCAATGTACACCTCGTGAAATTAGTTAAGCCAAATATTCTGATTGCCATTGACTCCTTGTGAAACCATCTGTAATTATATCCTAGTGGTTCCAATTCTTTAAGATGTTCTGTTTGTTAACCCTCAAGGGTTGACGTGGTGGTAATAGACTTGAGCCTTGGGTTTGCTCCCTTTCAAGGTATCAAGATTGAAACTCACAGGGTGCAAACAATTTTTGAGGGCCATCGGACTGGGTAAAACCTGAATTAACCATGGTGTACTTGCGGGAAACTCCTTACCGAGGGCCTGTGCACCGCTGGGATTAGTCAGGGCTCTAAGAGACTCGGACACACAGTGCAAATTAAAAAGAAAAAAGATGTTCTGTTTGTCATCATTCTCTAGGTTTCCTTGGCTTATAATGACTTTTTTTACGGAGTACTGTTCAGTTGGAACTAATGTTTTCTGGTTTTGCAGACATTGGAGGAGTTACCGCTTGATGCTGAGACTGTTGAAAGGGGTTATAGCTTGGGTACTGATAAGACAGGCCTTCCAAAGATTCATGGGCTCCCAACATCATCAATGTACACTACAAGCAGTGGCTCAACTGATTCATACAGCAGTTCTCCTAGAAACTCTACAAGATTGCGTAATGCATCCCATTCAGGGGAGATACAGTTACCAATGTATGGTGGTGCAGATTCAAACGGTGGTGGACATAATATTGGTATTTATCCAACAGTAGATGCATAGGAGACTCAAAAGATGCAGGAGTTGACCATTCATGAGTGAATTTATTCTCTCTTTCCACCATCATCGCAAACCGTCTCTGGTGCAGTAGAGGTGCTACTATTCTTTGTCATGGGCGATGTTTTGCTAAGCTGATCGCTCTTCGCTTTCACCCACATATTTTTCTATTTATTTCGTCAACTATAAATTCATTGTTCGTTGAAGCTGTACGAAGAAAATTAGTAGAGAGTTTTTATCTTTATAGGATGTGGCTAGTTCTGTTGCCATTTGGTATGGTAATCTTTATAGGATGAGGCTAGTTCTGTTGCCATTTGGTAATGATAATTGGCAATTGTATCATCTAGCCGTTAATTTTTGAGTCTGATCCTTCTTTTGCGTTCTCAATTTTGCCAAATGCAATAATTCATAGGGAGATATCATCACTCTTATTTGGGAAATTCTTGTCATTTTCTGCACAACGATGTTCCTCTTCAAATGCTGAAAGCTTGTGTGTCAAAATTATAAAATTTAAAGGTGGATTTCACCATTTTTAATATACTAGTCCTTGCCTTGCTGTTACAGTACAATTTACTTACGGACATTCCATAAGTCATATTATCTTATTATTCCCTCCCTTCGTTCATTTTTACTTGTCCTCTATATTATTAATAAAATATTCAATAATACTTATTTATTTTATGAAATTAAAAAATAATTTTATACTTAATTCCTAATTTATTCTTATCATTAATTATAATTATTTTTCTATCACATATTTCAAGACACTGTCATCATCATCATCAACATACCCCAGTGCCTCGAAAGGCTCTCGCTCATTGCGGGGTGAGGGGGGGTCGGATGTACGCAGCCTAACCCCT
>JAOTQJ010000001.1:33666278-33678797 GCA_025642045.1 Solanum sejunctum | reverse complement strand
GATCTTGTTCATGGATGACAAATAACAATCCAACATCACGAGAACAATTCCTATTGAAAAGAACCCAAAAAATGTATAAGACTTAGAGCCAATTTAAGAAACAAACACTTTGAAACAATCTCCAAATATTTTAAGAACTTTTGAGTGAAATGGACAAACGGATTGTGTCATCGATCTTGTTCATGGATGACAAATAACAATCCAACATCACGAGAACAATTCCTATTGAAAAGAACCCAAAAAATGTATTAAACCGTCTAAGTCTTAACCATTTTATCCGTTGTTTGGACTGGGGGTGGTGGAGGTAAAAAGGTGCTGAAGAAATTCACTCATACCACAGAGAACAGAGGAGCAACATAGCTGTCTAACAAAATCATCAGCTAAACAATGAACATAGGAAGAAGGAAAAAAGAAAGTTAAAACTGAGAAACATCCAAGATTTTTTGGAAGTTACCTCTTCATCAATGTTAACTGAAGAATTTGCAATACCAACAGGAGAACTATCAGCAAAGTTATCTGCAGCTTCTTGCCTATCCTGAGTTAAAAGATATCACCAGCCTTTCAGCACTATTAGAAATCTATGTACGTGGGAGTAAACAACAAATTCTTTTTTATTAACAAATCAAAGTCTCCATATAGAATGCATTTGGAGATCGTCCAAAGAGAGATGCATTATATAGTTACACAAGGATCAAAGCATCCAAAATCACAAGCCATGCATTCTATACATTGATGAATAAAAAAGAGTTACTTCACAAATGTATCCAAAAGGAATAAAAAAGTAAACAACTGTGATCTTTCAAATAGAGATTTCCACTACTTTAAAGGCATGTTGTTAGTTTCTTTCCCTCCTCTATCCCACACTAACCCCTTGTTTGGATGGTTGTTACCCGTTATATTGTATTGTTAGTTAAAATACAATGTTTGTTTTGATTGTTACTTAAATTTCATTGTATCATATCGTTCATTCATCGTTAAGTAACAATGAAAAGACTCATTTTGTGTAACGACCGATTTGTTATGGTTGTGTCGTTACTTTAATATCTTCTTCTCATTTTTTATTTTATTTATTTATTTAATAATTCTACTTTATCATTTACACTATCTTTTCATGGTATATCTGCCACATACCCTACAATTTATTATAGGCTTATCATTCAAATTATGGATGTATGACATTATATAACAACTGAGAACAATACAATCTATCCAAACATCGTAGTCATTAGAACAATACAGTACGATACAATACAATACATTATGACACAATACATAACAACCATCCAAACAAAGTGTACATGTCCAACTATCCAAAAGGGTTTGCACATAATGGGACTGAGCTCCAAAACAAAAAGAGAAAACCAATCCCGGCGAACTTACTCCTTTCTTCTTTTTTTTTTTTCTTTTTTTTTTTGTGTAGAAATAACTCCTAATGAACTCCTTATCTACCCCAAAGTTGGTTACGTATAATTATAAGTACCTCGTATACCTGCATTTAATTTCCTAGATGGGAATCCTCATTTAGACGACTCAGTCCTTTCAAGGGAAACAAGAGGGTATCCGTGTGATGACAACATCACTTGAGCTTTCAGGTCAGGGATTAACATGATAGAACAAACAATTTCAGAGAGCCATCAATATAAACCAAAAATACTTCAAATGTGACTACCAGCTCAAAAGTTGTAACTGAAGGATTTTCCTCCGTAAGCTTTGTCTCTCCTGAACTTCCCTGCTCAAGCCAATGAAAGACAGTTAAACCAAAAAGAAAAAAAAAATTGAACAGGGACATGCAAGGAAATTTTCAAATGCCCAAATTTCCAATCCGAATGTGGAAATTAAGTGTATTTTCCAACTCATCAAGACTCTAAAACTGGACCTCAAAGGAAAAGAAGGGAGGAATAGTCATACAATTATGTGTGGGCAATTTAGGCATCTATTAATTACTATAGTTCCAAGAGAACTGCATGCAAACTACTGTCTCTGCGTGATACCTAGATAATAGTTTCGCATAGATACCGCTTAAAAAAGATTACCTCTTGATGTTGCTTTAGATAAGAGTTCTCAGGTGCAATGGTAGACAGCTTGATATCAAGTGTTCCCTACATGACAAAAGTAAAATCAGTGCTACAAAGTTGAACAACAAACTACAGCCTCACAAACTCTTGATAGATTAGAGGTAAAAGTACAAGCATTTAAGATTTATAAGTAAACAATGTCACGTCAGAAATTTTTGGATCATGTGCAAGAGGGACTAATTTGGTAATTCAATAAAAGATATGGCAGGAGACTTTGCCTCGAGGGAAAAGAATGATTTAGTAATTCAGAGAAAGATCTCATGTAGGAATCTTCATCTTAAGAGAGCACCACTACATGCTTGTTCTTTAATTTCTTTTTCCTACCCTTTTGTTAAAGAGGGAGGGAAGAAGAGGGTACTTCCATATTGATGCTTCCTCACAGCATGTTACATAAGTATTGATCCTCAAATAGTCTATCATTGACAACGTACATAAAACCGGTTCTGTAAGACAGTTAGAGGGATGTGCCATTTGTTCACGAATTACTCACTGGCTCGCTTTTGTCAGAGGGTCCAAATCTCCCTCCCTTTGAAATATCTCTTAACATACCCTAGAAATGGACAAAAAGAAAAGGTGAACAAAAAAACAAGTAACAAGAGCAAACAGATGGGTAATAAAATTGAAAATAAACAAATAAATAAGAATCATCAACGCATTTGTTGTGAGCATCTAGAAAGATCAGCACACACTTCAATATTTGAATCATATCCAAGAATAGAAGATCAACATAAACCATGTAAATGACATGCCTAACTTGCAATCCATTATTTTGACAGCAACAAACTAAATAAGCCTTTATAGTGTTTGCCATAAGACTAAACTGACAGTGCCATTAAAAAGAAAGCAAGATCTAAATCATCAGGTCAACTCTTAACCCAATAATCTGGTCATTGACGTTGATTGTTGTCCCTGAGAACCTAAGCCAAAGACTAGAAATCAATGTAATTGCATCATTTGCTTGACAGGCAGTGGAAGCAGTTCTTGATCATCAATTGAATGTCAGCAAAGCATAAGAAATGCGTGTTTGAGGTCTTTTTTTTGGGTTTAATGTTTTTTCGGGGGTGGGGGAAACAGAATGAACAGGCAGACCAACTGCGCAATACCTTGTTTGCCCACATAAGCCCACAAGCATTGCAGAGGGTTCTAGGGCCTGATGGGCCCCGCCGCATTGCAGGGGTCTCACTTTCATTAGTTCCACAGTGGTGACATCTTCTTAGTCTGTAAGTTCAAGGGAAGTAAATGCAGATTATAAGAGGAAAAAGAAAAAGTAAAATCCTAATCCAATAACATAAAGAGGCTGCAGAATAGTAGAAATTTAAATAGCCTTAAAGAAAGATGTCTTATTTTGCTAGCTTTTTGGTACAACCATGTTATTCTACATTATGTTGATGCAATTTAAGATACAATAGGGGATTGTAGTAATAAAAATTTCAATAACTTAACCCAAAAAAAGAAAAAGGAAGAGAGATTGCAGAATAGTAAGCCAAATATGAATGCAGAATTGTAAATAAGCCAAGTGATATAAAGAGACAGAAGGGCAAGTAAGCTGAATATGAAGCAAAATAAATCATTGTGTCATAGGTTTGCTACTGTTTTTGTTTTTGTCTTTTGATTTTTTAGCAAGCTGACTTTAAGTCTCAAACCCATAGCCATAAGGTTAGCGGTAGAGGTGCTTTCCACCTGAACAATCCTCATAATTCTAAATGAAATCCTCCATGCAATAACAGCCATTGTTACACAAATTAAATGTGGAAGAAATTCAGTCTCAAGGTCCTCGGCCTCAACTACAAAAGCACAAAGCACAGCATAAAGCAGACAATTCACAGAGCAACTGATTAAATACGTTGCTGATATGAACTGTCAGAAGTAAGGTACAAGGTCCATACTTACCTAGGTTCAGGATGAACAGCACTGTCCCCTGAATCAGTATTGCCAGCAGACGACTTTTCACCTTCTTTTAAAGAGGCAAATTGTCCATTTTTACGATGCATCCTATAAACAGTGCAACTTTAACAGTTAAAAGAATATTTGAGTAATCAACCTCATTACTATTTCTTGAATTTGAATGATAATAGTTTCCAACAAATCCAGACAAGAGTCTAAAACCTTTATTATAACCAAACACAATTTTCTTTGAAAAATTATATTTACTTCATTGTACCATTCACTATACAGCCAGTACTTTTAGATGGATCCACTTCAAAAAAGTATTTACAATTTATTCATACAAGTCTACTTCAAATATTTGGGCAACACTACTTAAGTAGTCTCTAAAGATTTTTTTTTAAAGTATCACATTAACTGAAACCAATCAAGGCCACAAGAAGAAACATTCTTATTCAGTAATCCTTTTAATGTATTGATCACCAAAGAGAATGAAGAAAAAAACGACGTTGTCAAGCTTCACCTCACCTCTGTGCAACTTCTTTCCGACAATTATAACGAATTGTTTTCTCAAAGCATCTATCTTTTCTCTTCTCCCGGAATCTAATCAGAGATGCCATTCTCGGAGAAATGTGTGGCCTGGTGAGGCCATCATTATCAACACTCTACAAACATAACCCAAAAATTAGTAAACACTGGCAGCCGCTAGTAAGCTCAGGCTTAACCACACTTAAATTGAAACAAGCACCTTAGTTCTGTGCAGTGCAACAGAGTTTGAGCTAGGTACATAACTAGGCATCTCCGACCCTCCTAATAATAGCATCACCGCTTGCACCTGCGAGTTTTACATTAACAAAAACAAAATATCATTTCCTGAATCCAACTGTAGCCACATTGAGTAAACAACTTCTATGAACAAATTGACTTCAAAACACTTAAATTACACAGCTTCAACCTTTTCAGGAGAAACAGCAGGGAATACATAGACTTGGCCTTCGAAAGAAATAGTAAGCTCACTAGTCCGCGAAGGCATAGCCATAACTCTGCCGCTATCCACCGAGCTAGCAAGAGGCTGCAGAGAGCACACCTGCAACTCTTCACCGCTACTCATCGCCTCCTCACAGCCACCGCCGACGCTGCCGCTGATATCATCTGCCTCAAATCCTCCACATCCATATCCATCTACCCGAATTGGTCCATTCATATACTCCTCCTCAAACGCTGCTACCCCATGCTGCACACCTTGCATTTTCCTCGAATTCCCCGCCGCTTCCATTTCTCCACAAAAAAAAAGTAAAAAATTCACTCTGAAAAACAACCTATACACCCATCTATATGTGTTTTTGTCTGTGTATACACCAAATGTAGCTGAAAATGGTGAGGGAAATTGAGCAAACCCTAACCCTAGATAGATTCTGATAGAAAAATTCCAGAAGTTGATGAAGAATTGGAAAGAAAGAGAAGAATGTTTGAACTGGAAAAGTAGTGAAAAAGATGTGCCTTTTATATGTTTAGCTGAAAATAGATAAGAACTAAGGAGGGGAATTTAGAAAATTTAATTCATAGGAAAAGACTCAAAAGGGTAAATGGAGAGGACAGAATCAGGACCGTTCAGTTTATTTGTTTTTCATCTAGACCGTTGATTTGTATGTGGTGTCACGTGAACGGTCCGTTCATTTAGCGTACCGAGTCACACTTTATGCATTTTTTATTCCCACCCGTTACGGTTATCATATTTTCCAAGGTATGAAAGAATTTAGAATTAAAAAAGACGGGCGGGGAAAACTATGAAATGGTCACACAATTATTTTTTATTTATTATGAAAAAAATTATATAATTTTAAGAATATGTAAGTGTTGAATATCATTTGGTGTATAAGTTTATAGTTGTTCCTTTTTATGAATATCATTTGGTGTAATAACTTTTCCTTAAAAATTATACGTGTGAATCCGCAATGAATTCAGTGAGAGGTCCAGCTGGCTTGACGGCTGTGAGAGACGCATGGTAAGATTTTATGAGCGAAGAAATAGAAAACAAACGATTTCGGCAGTTTTCTATGGGTGTTACCCTATAGATTCTAGCGTTGTATGGCGCTCCAATGCAACTTTCTTAAAAAATTATACCCGTGGGTCTGCAACGAGCTCGACAAGAGGGCAAGGTGGCTCGCAGTGATGGGGGATGCCTGATCGGATTTTATGAGCCAAGAAATAGGAAGTAGGCGATTTCAGTAGTTTTTTCTGTGGATGTTAACCCACGAATTCTGGCGCTACAAGGGACTTATGCACAACTTTCTCAAAAAATCATACGAGTGGGTCCGCAATGAGCCCGGCAAAAGGCTAAAGTAATCCGGTGGTGGCGGAGGACTCCTGGTGGATTTTATGGGCCAAGGAACAGGAAATAGATAATTTTCGACAGTTTTCTGTGGGTCCACGGATTCTGGCGCTGCAAAGGGCTCCGGCGGAACTTTTTCAAAAAATCATATGAATGAGTCCGCAACAAGCCCGCAAGAGGCCCAAGTGGCCTGTCGACTACGGGGACGCCTGGTAGGATTTTATGGTCCCAATAATAAGAAATAAGCGATTTCGACCGTTTTCTGTGGGTGTTAGCCCACGAATTTTGGCGCTACAAGGAGCTCCTACACAACTTTTTCAAAAACTCATACAAGTGGATCCACAACAAGCCCGACAAGAGGCCCAGCTGGCCCGATAGCGGTGGGGGATGCTTGGTAGGATTTTATGGGCCAAGGAACAGGAAACAACAATTTCTGTAGTTTTTTGTAAGTGTTAGCCCACGAATTTTGGCGTTGCAGGGGGCTCTGATTGAACTTTCCCAAAAAATCATACGAGTCTCAAACGTGTTCAACAAGAGGTCCAGGTGGCCCACCGGGGGCGGGGGACTCTTGAGCTAAGGAATACGAAACATGCAATTTCGGCAGTTTTCTGTAGGTGTTAGACCATAGATTTTTACACTACAAGGGGCTCCTCTGCAACTTTTCCAAAAAATCATACGATTAGGTCCGCAACCCCTTAGATAGATTCTCCTTTTCTTTTTGTTGATGAATCTGTTTCACTAAAAGTATTTTCATAAAAATTATTAAAATTATGAGATTCGCTTAACTATGTCTTTTAGTTTCTCATATCATTTGGCCATAACTTTATTATTTTAAATATGATAATATTTGCGTATATTTTATACCATCTTTGAATAAAGAAATCAATGATATGAAAAATTACCGTCTTTGAATGAAGAAATCAATGATATGAAAAATATTTCAATAGATGTCTTCATATTAGAAAAAAAAAATTAACAATTAATTTTTTCCTATTTTAATATAAATAGATAATCTTGTTCTATAATTAGTTGAGCAGTGATATAAGGTGCGCAATCAGATTTTCGTGCATTAATTAACTTTTTGAAAAATTCTTAGAGAAATAAAATTAGTACTATGTATTAATTAATTTTGATATAAATATCAAATGCAGATAACTTTTTACCTCATGACTAAATTTTTAAACAGTAGTAATCATCAACATACTTCAGTACCTCAAAAGGCTCCTGTGCATTGTGGGGTGAAGGAGGATCGGATGTAAGATACTCCCAAATAATAATCAAATGATAACTATTTTAAGATGTTTGCTGAGATGTATTGATACGTGACACAAATTCCAAATTTCAATTACATTTGAACACCACAATAAGACACTAAAACTCCGAGGAACAATGTGGGATGCCTAAGAGTACAATATGTTACTATGTACACTTTAATTTGGCAGATAGTACAACAGATGAATCTGAATTGTTCACCTCACTTCAACATCAACTGCCACCACAATAATTGCAAACAAGGATTCTCTCTCACAGTTCAAGCAGTCACCACTGGGTTGTCACCATCTGAAGTGATGATAGCAGCCGCAGTCATGGCATCCGAGCCATTAGGTTCACCATTGCTCTAGCGGAGAGATTGTAAAACAGACATTGCACTTAAGTAAAAATAAACTAAAGAATCAACGTTTTGTTTTTTTGCTAAGTTGTACAAAGTCAATTATCTATCCTAAGGGGGAAAAAAGTGGAGATATTATACCTGTTCACCAGGTTTCGCGCTTTGGTCCTGCGCTCCAGGAGCTGGAACTTTAGAAAGATCTCTTAAAATTCCCTGCAGAGACGAAGGGGAGTAAAGCAGCATTCCCACTCACCAAAACCATTAACGAATTGCAAGTGAAGGAAATGACTGCTGAATGATGAGACTGAATTTTCTTTTAACTTGACAATGAAGTGATGGAGAATTTGATGACAAAAGCAAAAAGAATCGTGTCATGAACTTTATTTACATCAATGTGAAAAATACATGCTGTGATTCGTCCCATAACAGATCAATCAATACCAAAGGCCTGTCAGGCAAGCTAACAGAAGGTTATATTGAAGAAAATGTCCAAAAGGTAGTAGTTCCTAGGTGCAAATATTAAATGGCAAGAGGGGAAAAAAAAAGAAACAAGTTGGGATAAAAATTTCATTGCACAAATAGATTTCCAATTTTCCATCATTAACTGTTGTAAGTAGGAGTTTAAACAATACTGAACATGGTAGAAATAATAAGTCCAGATTGCCTGAAAAATAATGACTCACTAACTCAGATGATAATCTCCTGAAGTTTGATTTCTAATAGAACAAAGTCAAGTCACAATTTGAACTCCTTTCAAAGTTAATAAACACATTTGAGCTCAAAGAAATGAGCAAGGAGTTTGCATACTTCTTTCAATCTTTTAAAAAAGCAAACATTAAGGATTGTATCAGTATCAAATGTAAACTGCATGTGTAACTACTTTTAAACAGTGACAAAGAAAATTATTTATTTCACTGAAAGTAAAATCTGATAACTGTGTAGTACTGGCCAAGTATGTATCTTGTTAATTATGAAGTTAACCATCCAAAACAACCACCTTAAAGGGATCTTGACGACAAAAGGGCAACATGTTTGCTTTTATTCTGCACACAATGGACAGGAGAAGCAAAATACTGTGATGGAAAAAGAATCACAAAAGTACAATTGCCCAAAAAAAAAAAAGAAAAGAAAAGCTGTATGCACAACAAGCTAGAAGGTTTTTATTTTTTTTGACAAAAAACAAAGTTACTAGAAAAGAAAAATGCAATACAAGGTGCATAATGTTCTTGAGATATTGCAAGAGTTACAAGCCATGGTGAACGAACCAAAGATCTTTTCTTTAAAAAAAAAAAAGAAAGAAAAAGAGAAGAATAACTCAAGAACAGTGAATACTGATTGAAAAAAGATCAATAGCAGGCTCCTTTTGTTTTCGGAATAAATATTAACAGCAGGCTACTTAAAAGAGAGAATATGGACTTTCTCCCACTTTTGAACCATGAAATCTGCATTTCTCCGTATGTTATACAGGAGCACTTCTAACAGCATGGATTTGAGAGGAAGAGAGATAATCCATATCACTTGGCGCTCATGTACAAGAAGGCGGGAAAGCATGTCCGATATTGGTTGTTACAACTATATGATTTGCCCACAGGTTATTGTGTTTACTGTTAACTGAGGAATATATTCAGACTTCAGCTGGTGTTGTAGGGTATGTAAATATGATAAAATTAACAAATATAAGATGGATAATGACAACACAGGATAAAAAGACACGATTAATCCTACTACTTTACTATATCCCATGGCTAGACATCAACCTATCCCTACTAGCCTATTAGTCTGCTAGTCTAATTCGCGACCTCCACTTCTTTAAACATGAGAAATGAGAAAAATTTTCAACTCAATACTGACCTTATTGGCCCACTTGAGTCCACATGCATTACAAAGAGACCTTGGGCCAGCTGGTCCACGACGCATCATAGGAGTAGATTTTGAACTAATATTGCAATGTCTACATCTGTTGAGAAATGGGAGGAGAAATTTCTTAGAAAGATGTCAATTGTATTTAATGTGATCAGTAACCTCTGAACCTCAAGATCATGTAAATTTCAATCTACTGTAAATGACCACAGATTTACATCAAATTCAATGTCAGAACATAGAACAGCTACAGAGAAGGGAGGTATAGCCTAGTGGAATGCCCTACACCTCCAACCATGAAGTTGGGGTGTTTTAAGTCACTAAGAGGTTGTTTGGTGTGAGGCATAAGTTATAATAATCTCGGGTAAAATGTACAATTATTTTATCCCATGTTTGGTTGGAGATACAAGGTAATCCTTAGACTATTTATCCCACAATATTTGCCTGAGTGATGGGATAAGTTATCCCAGATGTATGGTGGGATAACTTATCCCAAGCTAACTTATCCTGGGATAACATGTTGCCAACCAAACAACCCCTAAAAGATAATAGTGTGAAATGCCACTGTTGCCTCCTAGGGAAGGGGAATTTTTTAATTGTTCAGGTGAGGGAAATTTTCGGGGACGGTAAACATATTATAAGTTGAAAAAAAGAAAAAACAACTACTACAGGAGTAGGAACTCACGATGTTTCCTGCTCTTCTTGACCAGAGCCTTCATTCCAATCTGCAGAAGAAGAACCTGCTTCGTCAGATAGTGACTTGGCAGATGTGAACTGACCTTTCTTACGCTGCATCCTGAAAATATAACATAGATCAGAATTCAGATGAGACAATTGAACAGAACAAAGAAAAAGACTTAGCTTAAATCATGAACTTCAGCTACAGGCCTGATGAAAATATAGACGAGGACAGAAATTAACAACTTCAAAAAATATAACAGGGCCCCATAACCCCTCCCTCTAGAAGCATGGAGAAAGAGAAAATAAAATTAAATCACATATAGAGAAAGAGCGAACAAAACATCTAAGGATACCTGCAGAACATGCATGGTCAGGTGTCACTACAAACATCCTTTAGCAAAAGTCATTTCACTTGCATGGATTGGAAGCAATTCCCTATAACTAAAATATACCCTAGTTGTAGATTAATGCATGGCCACATGAGAGGAGTTAGTAAAATATCCATTCTTGCATCCAAGGGTATGGCATAGTCAGTAATCAATAAGCTAGGAGGAGAACTGCAAGGTCTTAATTTAAAAGAAAAAGAATATCTACTTTAATCTTCTACAAAATGTGGCTAAATAAATAAAGTCACCAATTTCCCAAAAAAAAAAAAATTCTAGTTAAAGGTGTATGGTTTTTTTTTAAAAGATAAGGTAAGACGCACTTCAGGTGTCTCTGCCATTAAGATATACTTTTTCTCCTTCTAATAAGTGATCCTGACATAGTTCTATTTACATTTTCAGTCATGACATACTCACTCCACTCTTTATACTCGTTCTGTAAGGCAAGATTTTTATTGATCCATAATACTAAGGCAATACTGTAGAAAGTTACAAAAAGTTGGACTTGACTCATAGCATTCGCCAAGTCCAGCAGGTCAGCCTAGTTGGAAAAAAAAAATGTTTCTTTTAAGATAAATACTCTGTTTGCCTTCAAAACACTTCCTATACCATTCCAGCCAAATAGTTCAAGCAATTAGAGCATCTGCTGCTGAATTTGATGCCCATCTTGTGTATAACAGTAAGCCAATGTCTTTCCCACTCTTATTGTCAACTTAAGTTAGAAGGTCAAGCTCAATTAATCTTATCAATCATAAGCACAGAGGATGAGCAATTACAGATGGGACATCAATCAAGACAGACATCGATTTGCACGTTATCTCCACTAGTTCCAATTACGGTTCAATCAAGCCGACAAGACAACGTCATGCATTAAAAACTACAGTTTTATTACCTCATCGCAACTTCCTTCCGCACAGTATAGCGGATTTTTTTATCGAAACACCGTTCCTTCCTCTTTTCCCTAAAACGATTTAAAGAAGCAGCTCTTTGCGGTTGATTCAGTCTTCCAGGAAAGTCACCTGAAGCCTGGAGATCCATAACTGATTACAAAAAACCAGTCTGGTAAAAGAATGTAAGCGGGAGATAAAGATGAATACCCTCTGACTTTGGGAAGCCACATTAACAGCAGGAATGCCCGCAGGGACTTCGTATCCTCCCAGAAGTAACAGCACTGCCTGAACCTAAAACTCAATAAACATAAAAACAGAGTTTACCCCCTATTAAGATGATTGTAAGTACCAATTTGAAGTTTAAGGTGAATTGAATTCCACTACCAGATGCCTATACTAAACAGTGTTTCTAAAAGCACAAAAAAGCAACAAGGACCATGGAGCTTGAAGCGAGAAGTGAGAAGTGAGAAGTAAAGTGCACAATTTTCAGCATCAAAAAAATAGCTAATGAATATGGATCTAGTACTATAATGTTCAGGTTGCAATTAAAATAATTAATTCCAGTATCCATAAATCCAACTCTTCAAAGTTGAGATTCAAAGGCTCCACCACTTCTCATTTTGATTGCTCTGCACATCATTTTTTAAAAAGCACACTTCTATGAAGTGCACAACTTCACCCATGAAGCAATAACCCCTCGCCTGGCATCACTGCCTAAAAGTTTCACTAATACAACAACAACAACAACAACAACATACCCCAGTGCCTCAAAAGGCTCCCGCTCATTGCGGGGTGAGGGGGGGTC
>JAOTQJ010000001.1:33651786-33666178 GCA_025642045.1 Solanum sejunctum | reverse complement strand
AGTCATTTTGCTTTATTCCATCATACTCCAAAGCCAAAAAATAGTCAATCTTTGGCTCCATCCGAGATTGATGGAAAGAAAAGTTTCACTAATACTGATACTAAAAATAATGGAATGAGAATCACACCGACTGGTGGAAGAGAAAAAGACCAATATTGCCTCTTTGCTTCAAAAGTTGAACCAATATCAACCAATTCACCAATCAAATACAACCTAATCTCAGAAACAACCAATTTCAGAGTCTTGAATCACCTCAACTCCAAAAGTTAATTCAAGTGAGAGTGAGGGTAAGAACATTTGGCCACATAAAGAACTACCCCCAATTCCAAAATTGAAAATCTTTCCCCCTAAGTCACTCAATCTCTTGCAGACAGCACATTACACAAAGACAGCAAGAATCCAAGGAACGCAATAACACTAAAAGAAGAACAATCTCGCTAAATAAAAGAAGCAACTTTTCAGCTAAACTCATAAAAGAACACACTACACAAGGACTTGCAAGATTCACAAAACAAAATAAAGGGCAAACATATTTAGTAAGCACAAGAAGATGGGTCAAAGTAAAGAAATACCTTTTCAGGTGAAACGGCATCAAAAACATAAACTTCTCCTTGAAACGACAGCGTAAGCTGATCGGAAGCTCCACTACCAGCAGCAGGACCAATTTCGGAAGGGGGACAATACAAGGCGTTATGAGAAACTCCTTCCACACCATTCATCGCAGCAGCCTCCATGGACCCACCGGCGCCGGCGTTGTGAAGCGCGTGAGAATGAGAGTGATGATGTTGGTCGTAGCGAATGTGAGGAGTAGAGTTGTCAATAGACTCTATTCCTCCTCCACCATCGCCACCACCGGCGCCACCGCCAGTAGCGACGACATCTTCATCGTCGTCGTCCTCGATCTGATTTTGCTGGTGTCTATCTTGGTGAAGAGCAGGGTTCATTGTCTCCCGTCCGTACATGTTAGCTCTGCGATTTGCTTTTGCCATTTCTGACGTCTAATATTTCTATTCTAAAAAATAAAAATTTAAAATTACGTTATTACCCCTGCACTGCCAGCTGGGTCCAACAAATCTAGCTCCATAAACTTTAACCATATCCAAATAGACCCGAATCCTTGAGCCCAAAAAATACGGGCAACAAAATTTTTCCCCTGAACTTCGATTCAATTTGTAGTGGAGCTTCCGATCAGCTTACGCTGTCGTTTCTACCAGCAGCAGGACCAGCATTATAGAATAGTTGGTCAAAGATGTAAAAAAATATTGTTTGAAGGATCAAGTTTGTACACATCTCTCGTGAATGGAATATATTAGTTCATAGTTCTCTTATTTTCATTTACATAGAGTGTGTTGAGATTTAATTTTTCAATTTATTGTAAAGGATAGACAAACATCTTATGAAAATAATATAATATGATTTATAATACGATTTTTATCTAAAAAATAAATAAAGATATTATTCGCATAAATAATGAGAATTGCTAAAATGATAAGTGTTGCTCGTATTTATACTCAAGTGATATTCAAAGTAATTTCTTAGGACATAAACCAGGTTTCCTACGTTCTTATCAAAAGGATTTTACTTTATAGGAGAACTCTGGAATGGAGAAGAAACTATCTTCACTTTCTTCTTTTTCACTATTAATATACAATGTTTCTTGTTCTAACATTATGACATTCATCTATCTCTATAATGGTAATCTACAAACTAAAAAAAAAAGTGTGGGGGTGGGGGGTGGGGAGGGGATTGTACCTCCAAAAAAAATAATAAAAATTTATAAATAGTTATTCTTGACTTTCATATCTCTTCTATTTTTAATTATTCGGGTGTTTGATGCTACCAGAGTATATACATATACCGTAATGATATCAAGAAGGAAGAGACAAACACTACTAAATTATTGTTTGATACCATTTAAGAATATATACTTTGATGCTATCAAAGAGGAAGAAGCAATGGTTTAGTGAAAATGCCACTATGTTACTCTTTGATACTTTAGAGTATATATATTTTGATGTCATCAAAGAGAAAGAAAAAGATTACTTAATTACTAGTTGATATCATCAGCATATATAGATACCATCAAAGTATATACATATATATACTGCGATGGTATCAAGATAGATGAAATAGCGATTCACCTATCAAAGTAGTTGGGTACATAATTCGGATTGTGAGTCCGTATACTGCTAGAGATGAATTGTACAATTCCGCCCTTTATCTTTTTTCATACGCTATACGAACTGTATAGATTGTCAGATGCAAGCAAATAAAGATGTCAACTAATCCCCTTCAAATGAAAGAATAAACTCTTGCGCATGTTGACGGCATAGTCAATTGGATAATACCAAGATTATTTCTTATACCCTAATGTATTTCCAACAGACCAAAAAACTAACATCAATATCCTATCTAAAAATTAAACGTCAAAGTCATCACATCACATGGTATACAAAATAAAAGTGAAGTTGGCTGTTGACATAGTTCTAACTGTACTATTTCAGTATACAAAATTGGATCCTCTTTGATAAGTTCACGGTAGTTCAGTTAAGTATGAATGCCTGAAGGAGACTCTGAGCTGCCTGGGTTTCATCTGGGGTCCCAGAGATCACGATAATCCTGTCAGTTGTTCCAGGACGGGGCTCGTGTACCACAACCCTTGCTCCTGAAATCTGATTTTTGAAGATTAAACACCAGCACAAAAATGAAGTACAAAGAAATACGAGTTTAACAATCCTGTGCACCTTCCACGACACCAATTAAAAAAAGGGAAAAGGCTAACATACCTGTCTTAAACGAGTCAAGTTGCTCCCGTCCTCCCCATACACACAGCTGATGATATTTTCAGGAACCATGATCTCCACAGTAGTATTAGTCACAATGGCAGATCTGCTTCCACTGCAATCAATAAAAATGCAACAAGCTGATGAATACAATCAAGAAGTTCCCTCGCAGTCTCCGCAATAATCTTATATTTCTTTTTCTTCAAGTCTATTATGTCCATTCGGTAAGTATGGGCAGACAAAATTTTTTGTAAAAATCACAGGAAATCCACCCTCGTAATTATGTCCTGTCACAGGTGAAAAAGCATTAAGCGCTTGCGAAGCAGTGAGACACCAACCTTCCAAGTTCTATGCCACCTTTAACTGAATTAGATCCTTTGCTGACATCAAGGGCACCTCTTTGGTTTACCCCAGGTCGTGCCTAATATCCAATCCCACCGGAAATGTTCAAAGACAAGTCAGTGAATATGAATTAAATTAAAGGGAAAATTAAACATTCAGCAGTTCATCACCTGTGATGACCACAGCCCTGGTGACGGGGGATGATTTATCTTGTTGGAAAGCACAAGGTTATCAATAGACCGCGTTAACTCAGGATGTTGATTGTTACCATGTGAGACACTACTAGACCGATGAAATCCAAAAGGAGGTTCCTTCATATGGCCAGAGTAACTACTTTCGGATGTCAAAGAGGAGCTGTTTCTGCTGACACCACCATTTGAAACCTTTGCTGCCAAGAGGTTCTCACGCAACCGACCAGTGACATTTCGTAAAGCATCTTGTACATTTACAAACTCACCTGCAATCTAAACAATACAATCTCAGAGCAACAAACACATCAAAATGTTTGATTTCCTATACATTGATTTGAATAGGTCCAAACACCGACACATGAGCGACAGGAAGTGTGTGATAACTTTCAAATGATCTAATGAACGAAGATGAACCTCCACAAAAAAACGACATATCAAAAAGCTCGACCTTTATTTAAAATCACAAACTCTTTTAAGCTCCAGAGTTATTAAATTTATAGTATTATTGAGTAAAAAAGCAAATGACAACTGCAATTTTGTTACATTAATCATATTTAATTTTCCTAGACAAACAAGACAAAAATATTTTTTGTTTTTTTATATCGACTGTGCATTGCGGGTTCTAATACTATTGCATTAAAGAAGAGCCAAAAAAGTCGTTTGTATTAACAAGCCTAAGGTTTTCTCTTTCCAGAGAAATTTCAGGAAAGGTCACAAGAAACTTACATATTGGGTAATTTAAAAAGTGTCATACCCTAACATTTCGAAATTAAGTTTATGTCACTAAGAATTAATGAAATCAGTGCATATGCTTAAACTTAATGCACCAGTAAATCAAATCTAGATGAATTAAATGAAACTCGTGATAATTATGACATGGACAATTTGCTCAACTTATCCATAAAAGAACAATTTGCTCAATTTATCAAAACAAGAACAATTTACTCCATTTATCCAAAAAAGTACAATTTACTCTTAAACTTAAAAGGTAATTGGTATGATAGACAATGCATGTACACTTAAATAGCTCTGAGGTTGAGCAGTCTCTAATTCACTACAGGATTCGCGAATAAATGTTGGGTCGGGCCACCTCGAGTGGCCTGAACAGCATGGGGAAGACCCTCAGGTATGTCGATTGGGTAACTTGGTCGACAAATTGGCCTGCACAACACTAGAGGGATGAGAAATTGAATACAAATCTTATCTTCATGCTTTACCTTACTGATGCAATAGAATTCACACTCATTTATTTCCATAAGATATGGTGCTTGAATCTGAAAAATTATAATAATCCTGGTAGGAGGTGCGCGGATGCACCAGTAAGGAGGTGTGAGAGTTTGGGTGTAGCAAGGTTAGGATGTAGAGGTAGATTGAAGAAGAATAGGGGAAGGTGATTAGACAAGATAGGATACATCTTCCACTTGTTGAGGACATAACTCCTAGATAGTAAGGTATGAAGGTCGAGGATTAGCGTAGAAGGATAGTAGGTAGCCGAGTGACGTCGTACTTTTTGTGGGAAAAGAAAGAGGGCTAGTCTCCCCTTCTCATCTTAGCAGTATTATTTAGTATATGCGTCGATTCATATTTCTTGTGAGGTAGTGGTAAGGTCTGCGTACATTCTACCTTCCTCAGACCCCACTTGTGAGATTCCACTGGGTATGTTATTGTTGTCGATTCATATTTCAATTTTTACTACTACGTGTTGTTTTATTTGTATTGTTTATCCTGTTATTTTGCAATCACTATTTCCCTTTCGCTCTTGTTTTAATTACACTTCTTTTGAGTCGATGATGGGTCTATCGAAAACAATCTCTTTACTCCGAAAGGTAAATGTAAGGTCCGGATACATCCTACCTTCCCCAGACCCCACTTGTGGGACTACATCGGATATATTGTTGTTTATATCGTTAAAATCATTGTTATATCACGACAAAAAGTTTCATTTTATGTAATGACTAATTTAGTATGATTGTGTGGTTACTTTTTTTCTTATTTTGTCTTTGATTACTATTTGATAATTCTATTTATCCTTTATCCTACCTTTTTTTATAATACCTCTATCCCGTATTCTACTTTTCTTGAGGTTTACCGTTAGATTGTTGATGTGTTGCATTATGCAATGATGAAAAACAATGAAATCTATCCAAATATTGTATTCATAATAATAATAAAATACAATATTAACACGATATTTTAGGATACAATATGTAACAACCATACAAACAACCTACAAATGAAGTCCTATGTTCTTTCAGAGATGTGATCTATAACGAGATATATATGGCTTAATAATTACTTTCAGATATATGGTACATTGGTAAAAGTACTTCTAAAGTTTGAAGAAGCTAAAAAGAACCAAAGGCTGAAAATCTCACCTGTACAACTTCATCATTGTCTGAGACACACTTAGGAACTTGGTCACCTCTAAATATTCGTATGCTGGTTCCTGTCTCCTTCCTGATATCTGAAATTATTACGCCTCCCTTTCCCAATAAACAACCAACTTGGCTGTTTGCTACCACAAGTCGAAATGTGATTAGTGATCTTGTTCCCAAATTCATCCCAGAGCCAGCATCCAGAACCCGATCAAAAACAAGAACAACAGCAGTTTGCGCTGGAGATTTCCTTAATTCCAGATTCTATAAGAAAAGAAAACTAAATCATTTGACCCACATATTACAGATGAAAAAATACCCAAGACAAAAGAACACCCAACTAACCTCTAATGCAGTAATAGTTATCATTCGCTCGTTGCAATCAGCAACATTTGGCCCAACAGCAATGCTTGCTCCGCTGTCATTCTGAAGAGCCCGAACAACTGTTCCACCTTTGCCAATTATAGCCCCTACCTTATCATTTGCGCAAAGAATCCTAAAAGCAACCTCTTGTAATGGCATTTTTGAATCAACCCTAGAAAACTTGTCAGCATCTAGTGGCCCAGGATGACATCCAGAGGAGCCTGAGAAAGAGCTTGTGGTTATTGGCTGTGACATTGAACTCCTTTGGGCAGGTAGATCAACTGGCCCAGGGGGCAAAGTCTGCTCCGAATCTAACTCAAGTGGTGCATTCTCAACCGTTCTAGTCCTTTCAACAGAGAAACAATCTTGAAGGCGGCGACTGACAGCAACAAGTGCTTTCTTGACAGCTAGAATGTCCCCTTCTATCTGCATTAACCAACAATTAACACATCAGAAATCTTCTGACATATTCATTGTGCCATTACTATCAAGTTAAAGATATTCAATTATAATGTAGATTTTCCTCATAGATTTTTGCCAAATTACCAAGCTAAGAGTTTAAGTTGTTGCATCAACGCTTTCAAAAGATACTATGCATTTACAGGTTCACTGAAGGTCGTGCTACTCTGTTCTGATTTATGCAGTTGCTGCAATAACAGGGGTCATGGACAGCATAAAAATTATAACATGTACAACAACAACAACAACATACTCAGTGCAATCCCACAACAGGAGTCTAGGGAGGATAGAGTGTACGCTGCGAACCTACGCCTACCTCAGGTAGAGAGGAGAAATTATAACATGTAAAAAATAGGATAATTCTGAAAGTAGCTCAAAAAGTTTCAGAAGCTTTTAGACTTCACTATTAACGCACTACAAGCTGAAATCAATCTTGCTGATCGTTTGCACTGTTTCAAATTGACAACTGGATGTTTCATAGAGAATGGTGAAAGAAAACTGAAAACTGAAAAGGAAAATGTCGCTGTATGCTACTTGACAATACAAATTGTTTGGTTTGCAGACAAACAATGCATGGATTGTAGTGCAACACATGGATAGTCGAATGGTGGTTAAAAATAACTAAATCCTGTGAGCACCTTGACTGTTGGATATTAGGTCCTGTAAAAGCTAAAACTTGTCGTATTTGGTTTTAAAGGATGAAGATTTGTTAGCAATACCATGCTTAGCCCCTATTACAATTTTATTCGCACTAGAATTGGTTCCATAGTGGTATGTGATAACAAAATAATTAGCTTAACACTAAGCAAGGAAAAATAATTACTCTTTATCATTTATAAAATAAAGCACTTTGAGGAAAAGAATCATACTACAAACATTATTACAAACAAGAGAGATAATCAGAGATGGTTGACTAAATATCTTAAAAGGCATTCTGGCTATTTAGTTGACTTAATATTGGTAATATGTATATGTTGTTATTCCACAATGGATTTCAATATGAAACCACACACAGGCATAGTTGCAAGATCCATTTATGGAGTAAAATTTATCCATGAAGCTACGTACATGTTGAGTTTATTTCCTCCCATTGCAATACTTCAAACCAAATGAGCCCTAATGACATTACAGAAAATCATGTGACATCAAAGACGAGGCAAACATTTACAATCATGTATATGAAACCCGCTACAGAGTAAAATTTAAAACTACTTGAAAGTTGGGAACGAGCATGGGAAACTTCAAAGTTGATGCAACATATGAAACCTGAAAACAAGCATTGCAAGAAATTAATCACCTCGACAATTTCATCATTGGGCGAAGCACAACTTGGCATCTTTCCTGAAGTCAATACCTTAATCCTACATCCATTTTCTCTTCTAATTGTATCTATCACTTTTCCACCTTTACCCATCAACGCCCCCACTTGATTCCCCTTCACTAACAACCTACACGACACAACATTCTCCACACCCAAAACTACTCCATTGTTTTCCGCTGTTACTTCTATCACTCTCTCAAAAACCCTAAGAAGTGCCTCTTGTGCAGCCGAAACCTCAATTTCATCAAATTCTTCATTCCGCTGGTTATCCCCAACGAGGCCCAACAGCCTTATCTTCTTGTTCACTGAAGCAGAGGCTACTACAACAATGAGTCGGTTGTGGTCGGAATTTGGTGCGGCCACATCAACGTGAATCTTAGCGGAAGTATCTTGTTGAAGTTGCCTGATGATGGACCCTGATTTTCCGATGACTCCTCCGACGCGTGAAGCATGGCAGAGGAGTCGGAACACGACACGTCTCGGCAATGGTGGTGGAGGCTGTGAGTTGTTGGCCGCGGCGTCGGCGACGGCGGAGGAATTGGGGACGGAGGCGGCAACTCTGTTTTCGTGCATTTAGTGTCGTTACTCAGGACTTTCGTTTCAGTTGATAGAAAAAAGAGTGCGAGTCTAGCCCTATGTAGTAAATAGTATCCTTATTTTCTAATAACCACCTGTTGTACTGCTTGGTGGACTTCTGTTTGATTATTGACTATACATACTACTTAATTAGAAAAAACATGAGTATTATTTTACTCCCTACTATTTTAATAATCATATTTATAAATGGAGTTTGAAGAATTTAAAATGTAGAATAACATATCTCAGTGTCTCAACAGTTTTTCGTTCATTGCGAGGTGACGGAGGATTGGATGTACGCAGCTTAATCCTTATGTTTAAAAACATAAAGCGGCTGTTTCCAGAGAAGAGGATAAAATGTACCTATATAATATTATTATCTTATAAAAATACAAAAACTATTTTCGAAAAATCGTTGTCTCAGGAATCAAGCCATGTAAGCGGAATATACTAGATATAAAAAAAAAGAGAAAAGAAAAGAAAAAAATGACTAATAATAAAAGTAAATGATAGCATATAAAACGAGAAAGTAATAATATAAAATGAATAATGACAACACAAAATATAAGAGCATGACTATTCCTACTAACCCATTACGTCAGAAAGTCAAACATCAACCTATTTTTACTAACCTATTAGTCTGCTACCATAATATATGATCTTCACTTCTTTCCGTCTAAGATCATATTCTCGGTGAGATGAAGTTTCGTTATATCCTGTCTAATCACCTTCCGTCAATACTTCTTCGATCTACCTCTACTTCTTCGTGTAATTTTGATTAATATTTTAAGATATTTTTTTAATCATATTAATATACAAAAATTACAATCAATAATATTTTTTTTATATTTTTTAGTATTTAAATTTTTTATATTTAAAATATAATTTAACTTTAAAAATTAATTAAATAAAAATTAATTAAATTAACTTTCAAAAAATATAATATAATAATTAAAATTGAACAAAAGGAATACTAATTTATTAAAATATCATCTACTTACAATTATCAAACTAATTTATTACAATATCATCCATTAACAGGAGGAGTTATAAAACCAATTTATTACAATATCATCCACTAACAAGAGGAAGTTTTTTTTTTGGTAAGGAACAAGAAGAGTCATAACTTTTATAAAGCTAATAATATATTATTTTCTTGATCCATATTTATTTGTCTATATTTGACCTGATATGCTGTTAATAAATCAATAAAGAAAATAATAATATTACTATATCGTTTTTGATTATTATTCCTTCTGTGCTCTTTTAATAGTCATATATATTAAAAATATTTATTTTAAAATAATTATTAATTAAAATAATCAAGGAGAATTAATTATTTTTCAATTTTATATTAAACTTTAATTATTCTAAAATTAAAAAATATATAAATAAATAAAGACTAAAAAAATAATTAAAAATATATTAATTAAACTACACTCCTAATTAACTTTTTTTCATAAATAATTAAATCTTTATTATGATAAATAAAAAAGAATGGACCAAATGCAAGTCATTTCACTCATTTAATTCTCGATCAAAAGATTACGAAAGGGAATACACCCCGACCTAATTGGTTCCATAAGCAAAGTTCCTAGTCTTGATATAAACTTAAAATATTTGGTAATATTTTATTTTTATTTTATAATAAGAGAAAGTAGATATAAAATAAGGGAAAAAGGTCAAAAATGTCCTTATACTATCAAAAAGGATAAAAAATGTCTTCCATTTATACTTTGGGCCATTTATGCCATTATACTATTAGAAAGAGTAAAAAATGCCCTTATAGTATCAAAAATGGATCAAAAATGCCCTGAGTCTGTTAGTTCCGTTACACCAGGCCATTTTTGATCAATTTCTGATAGTACAAGGGCATTTTTGACCCTTTTTGCATATTATATATTCGTTTTAAATATATTATGTTCCTAATAAAAATATTATTTTTAAAGAATTTTTTTTATGTTTTTTAAAAACACATTTACTAATAAAAATGTAAAAAAAAATACTTTTCTTTTTCTTATTGTCATTTTATCAATTAAAATAGAATATCATATCCCTGTAACAACTAATATATATAATCAATATAAGATTATAGTAAACCCAACATTAAATTTTATTTAGATAACAATGAAAATACTAATTAGAATAAAAAAATTATTTTTTTCTCGAATTGAAGTAGGATAAATATATATTATTTGTTTTAGGGATACGATGTTCTATTTTAATTGATAAAATGAGATTAAGAAAAAAATATTTTCTTACATTTTTATTAGTTAATGTAATTTCAAAAAATAAGAAAAAGATATTTTTTAATTAGGAACCCAATATGTTTAAAAAGAATATATAATATGTGAAAATAGTCAAAAATGCCCTTGTACTATCAAAAAGGAAAAAAATGTTCTTTGTTTATACTTTGGACCATTTATGCTCTTTTACTATTAGAAAGGGTAAAAAAATGCTCTTGTACTATCAGAAATGGGTCAAAAAAGTCTTGGTTTAACGGAACAACGGACTCGGGCCATATTTGACTCATTTCTGATAGTACAAGGGCATTTTGACCCTTTTTGATAGTACAAGGGCTCAAATGCCCCAAAGTATAAACGGAGGACATTTTTAATCTTTTCTGAAAGTACAAGGGTATTTTTAACCATCTTCCCATAAAATAACAACATTACTATTTAGTTTTAAAAATGAACAAATAAATATGAATATTTATTTTTTGTATGGTAAATAGCAGGGAGTCGGAACATGCGTATAAGTTAAATATAGATATTTTGATATATGCAATTGTTAAATACTCTTGATATAAAAAAGCACCCACCCATGTTCTAAAATTATGGACACTCCTAATAAAAATGCTAGCTCCATCACGAGTAAATAGTAACAATGGATGGAGGGAGTACAATCACCAACCAAAGCTAATCTTTTCCTTTTTTGATAGGTTATTTTTTAGCCTACATGTATTACAGATCTTGAACAGTGTTGAATAATCAAATAGTTTTTTGCATTGAAAACCTTATAACATTTTTGAGTGTTCATTAAGGTTAAGAATCTCTTTGGGTGGGTTTTTGAGCAATTAATATAGAGTACATAACAGCCTCTCCATCCCTATTGAGATAGTGATAAGGCCCGTATACATCTTACCTCATCAGACCCTACTTGTAAAATTTTACCAGGTATATTGTTATTAGCTCTTTTCCGGAGCATACTTGTGAGAGCAATCAAATAAATACTTGCAAACATTAGAATTACTGGCAAGAAACTAGGAAGTTCAAATGGAACAACATTTTCTACATCAGAGGTACTTGAATACTGAAGGGATTATTCGCAGCCTTTTCCCTTAAAACAGCGCTTTGGATGCAAAACTTTATTATCTAAGAACTGCCTCAAGCAAAAATTTACAAGTAAAGAGAGATGAGCTGAACAAAAATAAGTCCAAACAGCATGAAAGAGGACCAAGGCATTAAACCTCATAGCCAGGGTTTACTTTCTGCTGAACATCCCCATAACTCTGTAATTCTTCTATATCCTCTGGACTACCCAAAAATAGAGGAAGTCTTTGGTGTAGCTTGACAGGCTGAATAGATAAAATTCGGTTTTTACCATCTGAACCTCTACCTCCAGCCTTTTCCACTAAGAAACTGAGGGGATTAGCTTCATAAACAAGCCGAAGGTGGTCCCTTGGATTCATTGCTACCCCGCCATATAAAAGAGTCCGGTGAAAATCTGCCACTAGAGAACATATATATCGGGCTGAGTACTTCTTAGGATGTTTCCCCTTCCCTTGTCTTATGGTGTCAATATACTGTCTTAATCCTTCAGGCCAGTCAAAATACCGAGCATCATTAACTGAATAAATTTGCCCTGCAATAAAATGTTGATGATGTAATTATCAATTAGAATGTGTAGTATGCAATGGATTTGGAGGACCTCATGAAATAGCAGTACCTCGAGTAGGAATGTTGATATTAGGATGTGTCATAAGGAAATCTCCGGTTGTATGATCCAATGTGAATGCATGTGTTCCAGAACCAAAACTAGCACAGAGTATTGTGGCTGACGAATAGAGAACATAAGCTGCAGCGACAAGCTTTGATCCACTCTGAAGGCAGTTTAACGAAGCCTTTTCCTCCACTGGCAAATGATCAAGTTCCACAAGACGTCTGTAAATCCCGAATATCGTCCCAGTGGGTATTGAGGCATCTATATTTCGGGAACCATCTAAAGGATCCATGACAACCACAAACGGGCCATCATCAGTTATCCACACAGGACACTCGTCTTCTTCTGAGGCCATTACAGCAACTTTTCCCGAATTTCTAAGAGACGACAATATAATCTCGTTCTGAACAGAAGTACAAAAAAAAAGGCCTAAGCACATGAGACTATTCTTGGATGCATTAGACTAGAGAATCAGAGATATCACATGAAATTGTGGATTGACAATTAGAAATTCTACAGCTCTTACTGCCCTACTTCCTAATTCATTAATAGAAGATCCTACAAACAGAAAGAAGACGACGTAGAAATCAACAACAACATACCCAATAGAATCATACAAGTGGAGTCTTGGGAGAGCAAAATATACATAGACCTTACCACTACCTCATACAGAGAGAGGGATTATTTTCGGAAGACCCTCGTCAGAAAAATATCAAGCCCCAAAAGAAGAAGAAACTAGATATGAAAAAGGAGAAAAGGAAAAGGAGAAAAAAAATCAACTAAAAAGAAAAGCAAATGATAATATAAAAATACAATAGAAATAACAAATATAAGCCGGAAAAAAACAATACAAGATAAAAAGACACGACTAATCCTACTATCCTACTAAAACACAAGGCCAGACACCAAACTACCCCTACTAGCCTATTAGCCTGCTATCCTCATACGCGACCTGCATTACTTTCTATTTAAGGTCATGTTCTCGGTCAGATGAAGTTTTGTCATATCTTGTCTGATCACCTCCCCAATACTTCTTCGGTCTACCTCTAACCTTCGTGTAACCCTTAAATTCAACCTCTCACACCTCCTAACAAGAGCATAATAATCTTCTCTGCACATGTCTAAACCATCGCAGTGTTGCTTCACTCATCTTGCCAGCCTATTGGACTGTGGGAACAAGTGAAATAACAAAAATCAATCAATAATTACTCTCTCTTGGGTCTCTATCACTTTGCACTATGTTAGGTGTATTTTATTTGAGTACTAATCTTTTAAGGCAAACTTAAATCACACATATGAAAACAAAAACTTACAGAAAAGCAATATCCACAATATATGCTGACAATTAATTAACCGAATGAAGCAAGGCTCGATAAACATACCGCTACGATGTCAAGAGGCTTAGGCTTATCTCTATCAGAAGAATTGGCAGTATTTGTAATGGCAACATTGTTGGTGAGGCTGGAATTGAAAGGGGAAGCAACAAGAGCAGCAATTTTCTTGGAGGCATATTCTAAGTGACCAAACAACAACACCAAGTCATCACCCACATCAACCTCTCCTTTACCCATGTACTCCATCAGTGTACAAAACTCACTGTTTACGGAATCACTGTTACTGCTTCCGATTGCAATTGGTGAATTAACCCTGGAGCTAATTAACCCTCCAGAAAATGGAGAAGAAGCCATTTTTTCAGTACAGAAAGGTACAAGAATTGCAGGGTTTGGTGAGGAAAGTTTGGTTCTTGGGGGAAAACTTAGGGAAGAAATGGTCGATGATAGCATCTCTAGGCTCTGTGGCAGGCAACTTCTTGTCCTAATACAATGATATTGTATTATTTAGGGGATGTTTGGTAGGAGGTGTTAGTGGGTTAATTCGAGGATTTGTATTTAATACTATGTTTGTATGAATTTTGGATTTATGTATATTAGTTAATATATTTTATATGATATTAGATAAAATTTTCTATTTAGAGGTATTAGTTAATTTTTTCTATTTAATATATGAGATTAGATAGTAAAGATAAAAATATTTTTCTAT
>JAOTQJ010000001.1:33586897-33620985 GCA_025642045.1 Solanum sejunctum | reverse complement strand
ACATCATAAATATCATCTATGATTGAAATAAAAACAATGACTTTTGTTATCATTCTTCGGAAGTAGCTGTGTTGAGGCTCAAACAATGCCCCAACTGCCCAAAACATATTCTCAACCAATATATCTCTGGAAAATGAAAGCTTTTCTGCTAGCCCTGTCGTCTTCCACCACCTAATTTACATCAAAACTAATATTTAGTACTTTGACTTTTTTCTATTTTAGATGAAAATTGAAAAAAATTAGCTCTTAGAAAAAGATAATTTACCTTGACAAAATTTTTAAATCTTGTTGGAGTGTTGCTTGAACAATGTTGAAGTCCAATTTAGCAAACTCAAGTAAAAGAGGATTAGCATTTGACATTCTCTCATAAATGTGAATATACCACTCTGTCTCTAATCTTAGCATCATCCAATGTCTTGGAAGTTCCAAGGCATGGACCACTAATTCAACCATTATATTGTTCTCTTCATGATCTTCATATGAATGATTGTCAGCATAATTTTTTAGATGTGTCATTGTAGAACTTGTGATATTTTTCAAAGTGGTTTCAGTTTTTATAGAAAGAAACGATGCTTCATATAATTCTAACAATCCTTTTATATCGTTGCAAATACTTTGCTTCAAATTGCCATTCACGTCCTTGAAATCATTGAATATATCTAGAACACAAAAAAAAATACGAAGGTCACATGAAAAAATTAGACAATTTAACCCTCACACTCCTAAATGTCACATATTAGCATATAAGTCAATTTGTATGTATTTAAGTTTCTACATGAACTGATACGGTACATACCTTGAGAGATATGAAATCCATGTTGCCTCAAGATCCTAAATTTCAAAGCAGTGTAATATAATGAATCTGCTGACGTGGCTGCATTATCACTTTGGTCATTAATGCCCCTCAGTATTTGCATAATTTCATCCTTGAAATGATAACTCACTCCAAGCCTTTCTAAATTATCAATCAACTCTAACTTATCTAATTCTTGTGATTTCTCATGAACCTTCATCATCAATAAATACTTGTTCATTTCCTTCTTCAATTCGTCAAATCGCACCATATACTTATCCTCCTGTATATACGCAATATTAAAGTTAATTATTTGAATGATACAAGTACAACATGCATGGATTATATATTATGCATATCAGATATGATAGTGCATATAATTGTTAATTATATTTTGAATTTTTTTCTCATATATTTTAGAAAATTTATAATCCTGATTGGTCGTTTAGGTGAACTTTTGTCTTAATGGCCATTTGAGAAAGGAATATCTTATTCTTTTAGGATTGAAAAAATTATTTTTCTTATAGATTTAGGACTATTTGGAGTCTATTTATAGGGAATATTATTAGGGATTCAATAGGACACAGACAATTCACAATGTAACTCTAAGGGCTTAAAAACATTGTAAACTTCTTCTTTTTTCTTTGTGTTTTTGCTTAAAGAATTAGGCCTAACTGAACCTTGTTAAATTCTTGTATTATTTTTTTTCCTTATTTTTTTTTTGTGATCATGTGATAGTTAATCCATTTTTAACAATAATTGGTGACAGAGCTAGGTTGGATTTCTACACAATAATTAATATCGATTGTCTGTTGTTATTAGTGCTTGCCAGCCACAACAAGTGGTATCAAGCTTGATTAGGATTTTATATATAATCAAGGGTTAAGATGTCTTCATCATCTTTAAAAAAGGATGAAATAGAGAAATTTGATGAGGCTAATCTAGCTTCAATCTGTGAAAGATTAGAATGAGATCATCATTGGTGTTACAAAGGTTATGAAAGACAATTGAGGAAGTTATTTCAGAAGATTTGAAAGAATTAGCAAGAGTAAACTTGAAAAAGAGTGTATAATTTTCTTGTGTATGGTGTTCCATATTTGAGTGAAGTTAGTAGCACCACGTTTGCTATGGTTTGCCCTAGTTCTAACGTTTCACATGTTGTCAGTGTTGAGAGTAGTTACATGGTATGTCCTAGTAAAGAACATTAATTAGCATGCTGTGACTAGATCTTGAGATACTTGAAAGAGTATCGATAGATGTGAATTTGAATTTTTTTTAAAGACAAATTAAGTGGATTAGCAATATGTTACGTGGATCGGAATTTCAAAAGGAATTTTTATTAGCTATTGATTTTTGATAAGTTATGTTTTTACTTTTTTTTGATAGTGCCATCAGTTGAAAGGTAGATTCGCCGTGTGGTGTGGTTTATCCACTAGTGAAAATTATTGAAATAGTCAAAGAAGCTATATGGATTCAATGCTTGAAGAGGACAAAAATATATGATAGTTAGACATTATAGTATCTGTGATATTATATAATGAGATTGTTAATGTAAAGAAAGCGACTACACATGATAAGAGAAACGTTATTCTTATATATGTAAGAAGTTTAAGTCAAGAGAAAGATTTGTTAATTAATTATCTCTTGAATTTTTTTTTTATGTATATTTTAAGAAATTCATAATCCTTATTAGTTTAAGAGAACTCTTATCCTAACAAATTTGAAAAAAAAAATATACTATCCTTCTAGTATTGGAAGAACCTTTTCCTCGTAGGCTTAGGACTATTGGGAGTTTACACGTTGTTTGTGATTCTATAGGACACTTTGGATTAGGCCTAGCCTAATTTCATAAAACTTCTTGTATTATTTTTTTCTCTATTTTCTTTATTTGTGGTGGTTAATTCACGATATTTTCACAATAACTTTATCCAATAGGTGTGACGTGTGCTCTATATAGGGGAGAAAATAAAATGAATATATAAACATACCACATACTGATTGTTAATGGACTGAATATACTGAAAATCCCAGACAGTAGGTCTGTAATTCCCTGAACGACGTATAATCATATTGGGATTTGTTGGAGCTAATTTCATGGTGGTGGCAGTAGAAAGGCAGCCTTTTGATACAACTAATGATGACTGAACTCTACCAAATAAAGTTGTTGGAAATGGTCTTCTTGAGGTTCCCATGGGTAGGATCCCTGCCTTGTTCAATAATATTGCATCCATTAGAATATTTTAAAATATTTTGAATATTTATTTTTAGATGTGTTGGAGCTCAAATTTAAAGTGTCCACCCATATGAAAGGAAACGTGTTATTATATTTCCATTGGGATAGGAATATTATTGGATCTACACCACTAGCAAAAAGTATTAGATGTGATTTAGGTTTTTTTGGTAGGTAAAAAATTGGATTGGGGGAGGAATGGGATAAAAAAAATTAATTTGAAATTAAATAAAAATTTTAAAAAATATTTTTCTTTCATTTTTTAAAAAAAATTATTTTTTTTAAATTTCAAAAAATTAAAATAATTTTTAAAAAAATATTTTTCAACATATTTAAGATATAAAAAAATTAAAAGATATTTCCCGAATTGTGAGGGACACATTTACATCAATGTGTCCGATGTGGTGTCAATTTTTCAGTCACTAAGCCTAAGGACCTCGTTTTCATCATTTGAATTACAATCTAAATATCCTACTCCTTTTTTTTTCTTTTTTTTTAGCAAAATGAATATTTTATGAAAAAAAATAGATCACGTTCTATAATTTTTCAGATATTTACTGACAGTTTGATAGGTGACCAAAAAAATATATATATATCAAAAGTCCTAACGTCTTATCACTCTCAAAAGCTACATCTCCACACTTTTTATTGTCTAGGGATATTTGCAAAACTCAATTGTTATTACAAAATAAACAATGGGTCATACCAAAGTTTAAATTCCTTTTACTTTGCTTTGCTTTGCTTTATTTTATTTAGTTATCAAACAAAATCTAAATGAAGGTTTCAATAATAGGTCTATGACTATTTCGAAAGAACTACTCCAAAAGCTAAAGAAGAAAGTGAAGAAATACTAGTCCCTCCAAATGCAAGGACTTACCACAGCGGGAAAAATGATGATCTTTAACAATACGTCGTTAAGGATCTCTAACATTTGTATTTGCATTATAAAAAATGATATAGTGTTAAATGACGTTAGTATATGAAATATACGATACGTAAAACGATTGAAATTGATAGCAAATTAAAAAAAATACTCAACTCAAATGACTCGACTCAATCAAAGCAACATAAGTTTTATAAAAATAGAACTATGATTTAGAAATAGACTCAATAATATACGACTCATATCATACACTGTTAAGGAGTTTTTGTACAATTTAAAAACATAATATATAAATACGTTATTCAATTTTAAATACATATAAATAAATATTTAAATTTATGTAAAATTAAATAAATAAATACACATTCTGCCTGATATAGTATAAATCAATTGTTACTTATAATAAGCGATGTGAATCACTGAATTGTCCGGTAAAATTTTTGTTTAATTTTAGATAAAATTAAATAGTGTGAAATGGTACTGATTCAATAATTTTGTAGGTCACGCCTTATCAGAATTACTCAAATGTCTCAATGTGTGGTGTCAATTTTTCGGGCAGTCTGCAAAAGGCAAAAACAGTGGGCACGTTTTCATTGTGAATATTTATTTTTTCTAATTTTCATAAATAGCCTAAGTTTAAAATTTAATATGATTAAATAATTATATTTTTTTATATAATTATATGACATAATTTCAGCTATATCACTTGGAGGGAAGAAGAGAGGCAAGCTAGATCAAGAGAGGCAGGAGAGAGAAGAATTGTATACATATTTGTCAAATTTTATGTGTATATATATCAAATAATTGTATATGTGTTACTAATATACATATGGATTTGTATATCTAGCAGGCGAGATTGAGAGAGGGAGAAGAGTGGCAAGCGAGATCGAGAGAGAGCGGAGAGTGAAGAGAGGCAAATTGTATATGTATATCTATCGAATTGACTATGTATATCTGTCAAAATAATTATATATATGCAATTGATATACATATATAATCGTATATCTGGTAAAAAATTGCAAAGAAAGAGAGAGGAGAGAAGCGCGCGAGAGAGAGAATAACAACAAAACCCTAACTACATCTATAATTATAATTTTTTAAAATTATAATTGTGTAATGTAAATAATACTATATATTTATCTAGTTACGTTAGTTTTTCCTCTATTATGAAAAAAAGTTAGTAAATATATTTTTATATTATAAAAAATGGTATAAATATATATATTTTATTATATTCAGATATACTTCTTTTATAATAATTTTTATTTAAATTGTTAATTATATTTTAGTATAAATATACTCTTAATTCTGATCTAAAGATACCTAACAAACTTAAAATCAAATAATCTACATTTACTTTAAAAATAATTTACTTTTTTAAAAATGCACATGTTAACTCACAATGAATTATCAACCACGAACACAACTTTACAATTTACAATAAATTAGTATGAGTCTCATTAAGATATTCAACTTTTTGCAAAACATATGTTGTATAGATTTTCTTTTTCCTATTAATAAGATTCTAGGAAACATGTGGTCGTAAACATACCTATTTCTCAGATAGGACTTAGGAGCAATTTGATCATTTTAAAGTTTGTTTTCTTTAATATTAATTTATTTGATTTTTTAATTTTTAAAATAACTTTTAAAATATTATAAATTATGATAATAAGTAATTTAAGATATATTTAAAATATACATAAAAAATTATTTGACGTTTAAAATTTTATTTGTGTCATCTAAATTAATACAAATAGAATAACATATATTATTTACGATAATTTAAAAATATTATAAATAATAATACTTAACAACATAAAATATATAAAAAAATATTTTATTCACTTTTCAAATTTTATTTACGATCTTAATTGAGACAAATTAAAATGAGTAATAGATACATGGCCTCACGTATCTAGTTTTACTATTAGAAGCTTGGATAAATCATCTAATCATAATTGATAATTCACAATCAGCATATAAAGAAAAACCAAAATTTTCCATAAAAAAAGAAAGTAATATAGCAGTGGATTTGAAAAAGGGTAAATATCTATGGCACAAAGCCATTTGGCATAAATTGGCACAAAATGCCTTTTTAGGAATAATTTAATAAATTAACGCAATAAATCGATTGTGAATACTCCGTCACGTCATCACATCTCACAAGTTTCACATAAGTTTTACATAGTATAAAGTTGGTCATGTGGATGATTCATGTGGAATGCTTTTGCTGAAAAAAGATTAGTCCTTATGAATGATTCATGTGGAGTGGAGTGCTTATATTGGAAAAAGATTAGTCTTTGTCGATGATTTTTTAAATATATAAAAAAAAATTGAAAGATTTTAAAATATGATGAATTTATATACTCTTTAAGTAATACACGAGTTTTTTTAAAAATTCTTTTATCTTTTTTTAATCTAGCGTTCTGCTAGTAATCTAGTTAAAAGGCTTATTTGAGCTTAGAAAATCATAAAAAAATTATAATTAGTTAGTTATCTAATGCCTCACGAAAGTCTTAATTAAAATCTAAATTCGTAACAACCATGCAGAGAGTAGATACCGCAATTGCTCTATGCCTGATTGATTATCTATGTTTATCTTATGAGTTAATATAGTAGAATATATTTAGTTCTAATCAAATAACTTTTCAATTAACAAAATCAGAAATGCCAAAGGAACTAAGTTAAGTTGATTGGAGGGGATTATTTTTCTATGAAATCATTAGTTAACGTACCAGCACTTTGGCAATGATGAAAAAGAAAGAAGTTAAATTATAAATACACAGTCTAAAAAAAGAGAAATAAACTTGTTAAAAATCATGGTTTGAGATAGCCCATAAGACAAAATACTCATCCTCAAAATCGATTAGGATATAATTTTTGAGTATTTTGATGTTCTAATGTTTCTTTTACAAATAATATAGATTTAAAAATTTGTTTTTAAAAGTGCAAGAAGGTTTTAATTTTTATTTTTGTGTTAATATTTACTTAAATACATTCTCAATCATCCATGTGACATACCAAGTGATCTTAAACTTTTTTTAAGAGCACAGGACAATTAGTAAAAGATTGCGAGAAATATTGAAAACACCTCTAAATTTGATGAGAATATAGGGGTGCATATCATCTATGAGGCAAGATCAAAGGTGTATTTATATTCAGTTAGTCAAGTAACAGGATATTTTTAAAACTTTCAATAGTTCGAAAATGAAATTAATAAAATTTATCCAAAATTTAAGAGTGTTTTCAATATTTCAATCAATTTTTTAAAAATTATTTTTGAGTTAAATTTAACAAAATATATTCGATCATAATTTTTTTTTGAATTTTTCAGAAAATTGAAAAACTACCAAAAAGCCTTCACCTTCTTTTAATTACTTACTCGTAGAAAATTCAAGAATAACTTTAATTTAAATTTTAATTTTTTAAATATTATTTGTATTTTAAAAATAGAAAATATTTTTTAAAAAAAATTCATGATTTTCGTGGTCAGACACCCGTTTGGTTTTTACTGCCTTTTTTCTTCTCTTCCCACCCATTTCATCCATTTCTTTCCCTTTTTTCCTTGTTTGCACCCAATAGTCATATCAGTAAACGAAAAGTCAGAATTTATTGGTTATGGATTCAATATTCAAGTTTTTTTAAAGTTATTTAGGTTTTAAATTAATAATTTAAATATATTAAATAAAATTTTATAAAATTAAAATTATTAAATTTGATTAAATTCATAAGTTATATATTGACTCTGTCCTTGATTTCAAAGCTTTAGAAATTATATTTTGCAAAACACCAACAAAACTTCTTTTCTTTCTTCAAAGAGATGTTACCATTTCATTATTTTCATCAGGGCATCAGCATCACCCACACTATAAATTCAACATATAGATTTATACAAAAATAATTAAATAAATAAAAATTAAAAGTTGTGTCAAATATTGCTACGTTATTTATCTTTTGAGGCAAACTTAATATAAATAACTAATTTTATCTGAGCCAACCATGCAAATATCATCTTGTATTATTAGACTGATTCATGAAACTACTGAAAGAAACAACATTTTCTTTTATAAGAGGTGTTTGATGCGCTGCAAGTAAAGTTGCATGAAGTATAAGACATCCTTATAATGTTTTAAAAGACAATTTTTAATTTAAATTTCATTTTTTTTATTTTATATGGAGAGATATTTCATCAATATGAAATGACGAACGTGTTATATTCTTTAGTAGTACTAGACTTCATCCTAATATATCAGGCCCGGTACGTCAATGTGTGTTGTGTCCTTGGATTACTAACATTACAGGTAACTAATACAATATTAAAATGTAGGGACAATTTTTAGTTTAGTATGTGTACCTCATTTTATTTCTTTTATTTATAGACCTTTTGTAGCACCTCTAAACTTATTTCACCTAGACCTTTTCCAGCTTTCGACATTTTCGTCAAGTTGAGGAATTAATTTAATATGATTTAAAAAAAAGTTATTGGGAAAAATTACGAGAGGCCATCTGCAGTTTGTAGAGTGATCTATGGTCCGTAGATGGATCCATGAAGTTTTCCATTGACTTAGAATATTTTCTAAGTCTGAGACCCATGTCCGAGTCCTTTTATAGACCGTGCTTCATTCTACAACTTGTAAAATTAGTTCATAATATGAAGTTTCAAAAAATCATGATTTTTGAATCTCAAACTACAAGTTGACAGGATGACCCGTAGATAGGTTTACGATCCGTAAATCTGTCGGTGGATTGAAAACCTCTAAAAAAAAATTTTTAAGTGTCAGACGGGTTCACAAAGGGTCATTTACAGCTTGTAATTGAAATTACGATCCGTAAATGAGGTTCGTGATTTAATTTCATCAGACAGTTTTGAGGAAGGATATTTTTATCTTTTTCTACCCTTTTTTGAATTTAACTAACGACATGGGGTTATTTGAGACCCCTTAATAGTATTCTAAGCTATTATTTATCATTCTATACTTAGAACTTTGAGAGCACTAAAAAAAGGAGAAAAGTTAGGATTGCTTTTTCCTTGAGTCAAAACCTCACAATCAAAAGGGTCATTGTTGAAGAAAGGAAGGAGGTTTTAGATCTAACTCACACCCCAAAAGCTAGTTCAAATGAAGGAGGATTGTCTAAACCTTATAAGGAGACCACTCATCCCAGTAACCACCAATGTAGGACACTCCCCTCACGTCCAGTGCTTAGCATTTGGTGCGTGAATAATTTTTCACCTTATAAGGAGACCACTCATCTCATTAACCACTAATGTGGGACTTTGTGTCTCAACACTATAATACGCCCAGTGCTTAGCATCTGATGCGTGGATAATTTTTCGAGGGCCCAACAGGTCTTAGGCTTAACTCACACCCCAAAAACTAGCTGAAAGGGAGGAGGACTGCCTAAACTTTATAAGGAGACCACCCATCCCATTAACCACCAATGTGGGATTTTGTGTCTCAACAGTCATCATGCTCTTTTACTTCTTCTTGAGAACAAAGGCACCTAGGAGCTTTTGGTGAGTGGGAGCTATATTTTCAAAATTTATATATAATTTTTTTTTTGAAGTAACTGAGAACCTGGATTCAATATGCTTGAAGATGGACATACATAAATTTGACCAACAAAGAATATTCATTAACACATGAATGATATATATAAAGAATGTAATTTCAGTAGGCTTGAATTGAACTTTGCCAAAATGTTGTAGAGTTTTACAATGCACAACTGAAGCTATATATATCGGATGAAGTATATGAGACTAGGTTCATGACTTTTTATCTCCTTGCATTGATACATGATTAATTTAAGGAAGAGAGGAAGAATCATTTACACTTCATTTAACTCTAGTTGACGCAACTCTACCCAAGAGAACACCAAAACAATGGTGGCTTTATAGATCAAGACTAAATTTACAAGAAAATAGCAGAGAAATATGACAAAACAACACAAAATAGCAATGACAATCATGAGCTCCATTCTTGTTTCTTCGTTGGTATTTCTTGAGAGAAATTTTGCTCATGTGCTTGTGAAAGTGATGAACGGTAAAAAATTCTAATTGTGTCAATGTAGATGAGACATAATATAGGATAAAAAATTCTAATTGTGTCAATTATATTGACCAAGAGGTCTGCCAGATCCCAAGCACTCACCAAAATAGTTACTAACAGTGTACTTTTTGTAGCCATCACATTTGATTATGCAAAAATAGTTCTAACATGGGATCATGTCCCAATTTTTTTTTTTAAAAGGTGAATTATGAATCATTTTTAGGAATAAAAAAATTATTTGGAAATCAATGGAACCTTATTAGGAATAGTGACAGGATCAAAGAGTATCTTGGATATGCTACTTTTAACATCTGTATTTTGAATTCCATGGCTATCCCATTTCAGATACATGCAATGTGCTTCTTGCAATATTCTTTGCAATTCCAATAAATGTTTCACAAAATAGGGAGTTTTCCTTCTCAGCACTGTTCATCAATTCCCATGTCTCCTTTATCAAAAATCTAATGTGTTCTCTTGCCTCTTCTTCTGACACATTACCTTTCTCATTCATGTAACACTGAATCGACTTAGGAACATTACCTCTTTTCAATTCATCCTGAATTTATTGTAAAGTTATATAAATGAGATATAAATTTCGGTAGTTATAATCAATTTTATGTTATATTATAGAAAGTGGATAAAAACATACCGACAATGTTCCCAAATCATCGTTGAGACGAAAAATAGTTGCAGACCATCGGATAATGTCAGGATAATTTGCTAAGGAATCCAAGGCCTCTTTGGTAATTGGATTTGTGACAAGGAACAACGCATGGACCAATACCATTGGTACTGCTATTGAGATCCATGCATTATCCATGTATTCGTCCAGATTTGGATTGTATCCATTGTGGTACCATCTTGCTTCTTGTAAGTATGATTTGCACAAATCTGTCCACTAATTAATATATCATATATAGCCAATAAAAATGTTGATTTATTTTGGAAAAAGAATTTATTTATTGAGTAGAATAATGAATCTTACTGATTTTGTAAGGTAGGGTAGAACGTTAATCTCATGTTTTTTGAGAACCTCATATGCCACTTCATTGGTAGTGATGATGAGTGCAAGATAACATACTTTCATATAATCTGGAAGCTTCTCCATTACTTTTGTATCCCATCTGAATTGTAATTATAAGTAGGAATCAATTTAGTATATATATCTACAATTCTACATGCACCAACATATGATATGTCCAAAATTAGTTACGAACCTTTGAACAGCATGAGTGAAGAGTTCCAATTCATCAAGTGTGCCATAAACATCATAATATCATCTATGATTGAAATAAAAACAATGACCTTTGTTATCGATCTTCGAAAGTAGCTGTGTTGAGGTTCAAAATTTGTTCCTACAGCCCAAAACAAATTCTCCACCAACCTATCTCTTGAAAATGACAACTTGTCTGCCAGGCATGTATTCTTCCACCACCTAATTGTTTACAACAAAATTCAAGATATGTATCACGTACGAGAGAAATATATATTTACTACAAAATATGTGATAAGAGATATCTCACCTTGACAAAATTTTCAAATCTTGTTGGTGTGCTGCTTGAATAATGTTGAAGTCCAATTTAGCAAACTCAAGTAAAAGAGGATTAGCATTTGGCATTCTCTCGTAAATGTGAATATACCGCTCTGTCTCTAATCTTGGCATCATCCAATGTCTTGGAAGTTCCAAGGCATGGACCACTAATTCCACCATTATATTATTCTCTTCATCTCCACAGGAATGATCGTCAACATAATTTTTTAGATGTGTCACTGTGAATCTTGTGACATTTTTCAAAGTGGTTTCAGTTTTTGTAAAGAGAAATGATGCTTCATATAATTCTAATAACGCTTTTGTGTCATTACAAATACTTTGCTTGAGATTGCCATTTTCATCCTTCAAATCGTCAAATATATCTAGAACACAAGAAACAAAAATACAAAGAGTTGATTTAGATTCCATTTCTTACATTGTAGCGTGTAATAGAAAATATCTTATTTGTGACGATTTTGTTAAGAGTATAAGTAAGCATAGGCCAAGTAAGAATTTTAACCTTATGGGTTTTGAATTTTATAACATATATTTTAATAAATTTTTTAACACATATGTTATTTGAGCAAAAATTACTAGTTGTGAGTGAACGAATCCATACTGTACTTCTAGCTCTGCCCATATAAGTATGTAAATAAAAATATATTTCCTCTAATAATTTAAACTTTTAGATAACATAGTGACACACTTCAATACAGGTTCAATATAACTATAATTTTTTCATTAGTTAGGCTTTCTTCGTACTTGCTTTGAAGGATTCTAAGGCTGATCCTTTCCCGTGGTAAGTTTTTATCGTTAAGGTTCATGCTGGAGGTAATTAAGGTCCATGTTCCTCTCCAATGTTACACATTTTGGATTAATGGACATGGTAGGGGTCACGCCTACCCCCACATCAATGGCTCACAACCAATTGGTGATGGTTTTCTTTTTTTAAAAAAAAGAAAAATATCAAGAGCGGCTCAATAACATAGATAACCTAAAGCAAAATTTCATACCATGAAAGAGAATATATAGTACCTTGGGAGATATGAAAACCATGTTCTCTCAACACTCTAAATTTCAAGGCTGTAGAATATAATGAATTATCTCCTGTGGCTGCAGTACTACTTTGGTCATGTACGCTCCTCAATATTTGCAGAATTTCATCTTTGAAGTGGTAACTCACTCCAAGCCTTTCTAAATTATCAATCAACTCCAACTTAACATCTAATTCTTGTATTGATCCTTCAACCATTATCATAATCTTTTTTTTAATTTCCCTTTTCAGTTCGTCAAACCGCTTCGTATCAAAACCGGCCATTCATCTCATATCAAGGGATTTATTCATGGATAGTAATCGATAAAGTTGGTAGTATGTGATCAGAAAGTCATGAGTTCTAACTTTGAAAATAATTTTTTACAGAAATACAAGATAAAACTATAATAGATTTTTATAATTGAACCTTTTCTCAAATCCTACACATAGTAAAAATTTTAGTACACGAGACCTGCCTTTTTTTTTTTTTCTTTTAAAACCTTGCAGCTGAGTCAAAAATATCCAAAATTAAGCATCTATCAAAACAACTTGCTTGATAGTTTCTATATAATTATATTATATGAGTGGTCTTTATATAGTTGGTAGACTACATGCATGCACTAGGGACGTGTCACATATCAATCATAAATATAATTTATTTTCATATATTATTAGTTTCTGGCCCTTCCATAGATATTTCTGGAAAATAAATGCATAAAATCAAAAAGTATACATGACGTGAAAAGACCAAAGAAAAGGGTAGGGACTTTATGGAATGGACACAGTGATGGGCTCAAAAAATAATTTGTAAATGCGATTTTGGATCTCATAATTTTGAATTCCGTGTCCATCTCCATGCTGGTATATGGTCTGTCCAGTTTTTGCAATATTCACTCCACAGCTAATAAATTCTTCACAAAATAATGGATTATCCCGTTGAGCTATGTTTATTCGTTTCCATGCATCCCTTATCATACAATTGATATGTTTTCTTGCCTCTTCTTCCGTAGCGCCCTTTTCTTTCATGTAACACTGAATTGACTTAGAAACATCACCTCTTTCCATTTCGTTCTAAAGCAAGACGAACAAAAATTAATATACATATATACATTGTAGTAATAGAAAACCGACACTCAAACTTGACTTTAGCTGACGAGTAAACATCCCAATTTTGAGTATGCATATGATCTACACACCTCAACTTGTTTTTAGTGTGCCAACTAAACACTCCAACTTATCAAATGATCACCTAGACACCTTCACGAGATAGATGCAGTGGAGGACGAGTTAGAGTGTTTAATTAGTTGACAGTTGAGATCAAGTTAAGGTGTCTGGATGTGTATCTCTCAAAGTTGGAGCATTTACTTGTATAGAATTTTTATGTTATTTACGGAAACTTACGTCTGATGTGGCTAAGTCATCGGTGAGACGAATAATTGTAGCAGACCAACGAATTATGTCCGTGTACTTGTTTAAGAATAGGTGTTCCAATGTTTCTTTGGTAATTGGATTTGTGACTAAGAAAAATGCATTCACTACCATCACTGGACTTCCAACTGAAATCCATGCATTTTCCATGTATTCTTCCATACTTGGAGTATATCCACTATGGTACCATCTTGCTTCTTGTAAGTATGCTTTGCATAAATCTGTCCACTAATTTTATACAAAAATATATTAATTATATATGCATGTATGTCTCAAATATATTTTTAATAAGGGAATAATAAGTAGAAGTATTTTTAATTACTGCTTTTGTAAGGTAAGGTGTGGCATTTATCCCTTGCTCTTTGAGAACCTCATACGCCACTTCATTGGTATTATTGATGAGTGTAAGATAACATACTTTCATATAATCTGGAAGCTCATCCATTGCTTTTACCTCCATTCTGATATATCCGTATCCGAGTTCATGATCAAAATTAAAATTGTTTAACTCTCGAAATTTGAACTGTGATACATAAATTTGGAGAGAGCTAGAGAGCAGTTAATTACGTACTAACCTTTCAACAGCTTGAGTGAAGATTTCTAATTCATCAAGAGTGCCATAAACATCATAAATATCATCTATAATTGTCGCGATAGCAGTGACCTTTGTTAACAATGTTCGGCAGTGTTCGTTCTTTTGAGGTTCAAACATCATGCCAGCTATCCATAAGAAAGATTCAACTATTCTGTCCCTCGAAAATGACATTTTTTCTGCAAGCCATGACTCCTTCCACCACCTTTATTAATTTTCATGAATGAAAATTAATGCTATGTGAGAACTGACAAGTTCTATCAAACTTAAAAACAAATATCCTCTGTGATAGCTAACAATTAGCTTGAAATTAACATGTTTTTGCGTCTCAAAAGACTTAATTCTTACGAAACATCTTCACGATAAGGGTGGCAAAATTCACCTATGACAATAATCAATTTAACTCTGCTCAATTTGAATCGTCCAATTCAGATCCATCTAAGATTTTAGCTAAAAGATATAGTCAAAATTGACTCATTAGATACTTTGTCAAAGCAGAATTTGTTTTTTGTGTAGTAAATATTAGATAAAATTATAATTAAGAGAAAAAAGATTTATCAGGTAATTAGCCAAATTTACCAAAAAAGAAAAACACAACCAAAGAATTTAAAACTCAAAAAGAGTTGGGACTAGTTGAATCCATTTTGACTTTTAACACATTTCAGCCCAAGTACCCATTATCCAAGAAATACTTTTTCTTTCTCACTCGGAGCCCACAATGGATCTTTTTTAATTCCAGATGATCTCCTGAGTTCTAACTAGTAGGGTTCTCGTTATATTCTGAGCTCAAATTTGAAATTCTTATTAAAGATGAAATAGTTTTACTACCACGTCTCCAATAAAAAACATATTGGCTCGGTCGATATGCTCTCTCTGTTTAACGTATATATACATCGACAACACACACTCCACTTATATTTCACGGATATATAGTTAGATATAAAGGAGTTTTCAAAATGACCTCATATATTTTTAATTTTTCTTTCAACATATCTCTCACCTTGATAGATTTCTCAATTCTTGTTGGTGTGTTGCTTGCATAATATTGAAATCCAACTTAGCAAACTGGAGCAGAAGAGGATTAGCATTTGGTATTTTCTCATACATGTTAATGTACCATCTTGTCTCAACTCTCAACAACATGCAATGCAAAGGAAGTTCCAGAGCATGACGCACTAGTTCCACTCTCCAATTCTCTTCAACTGATCCATTTAAATATTTCCTTAGATGTGACATTGCGAATGTATTGGCCGATTCTAACACAGAAGAGGTTTCAGAGTCCGTTGAGAGAAATGAAGCTTCATATAATTGTAACAATCCTTCTATATCTTCACAAAGACTTTGCTTGAAGTTACCCTTCTCATCCATGAAATCGTTCAGTATGTCTAGTAAAACAAACACGATCCAAAAAGAATATTATTGAATGAAATATATGTAAAAATGAATGAAAATAAATTTACAAGCAAGGCAGGAAGTACAACACCTTGAGAGATATAAAATCCATGTTGCCTCAATATCCTAAATTTCAGGGCAGCGTAATATAATGAATCTGCTGACGTGGCTGCGCTGTTGCTTTGGTCATTAATGCCCCTCAATATTTGCATAATTTCATCCTTGAAGTGGTAACTCACTCCAAGCCTTTCTAAATTATCAATCAACTCTAACTTGTCTAATTCTTGTGATTCCTCATGAACCATCATCAATTTTTTCTTAATTTTTGCCTTTAGCTCGTTAAATCGCTTCACATAATTATCTCCCTGCGAGAAAAGGTAAACAAAGGAGAAGGATTGTTGATGAAAATTACAAAAGATTACAAATAACAATTGAAAAGTAAATTGAAGAAAGCAAAAGATCTTCACGCTGAGGCGCGAATATCTTATTCTGTTTAAGGAGATTTAAGCTCACTGCAGCAAATATTTCACTGGTCTAATAGAATTCTTCTTAACTTGTCCCCTCTAAAATACAACAGTCTAATCACAAAGTATAACTCAACAAACTCTAGACAAGAGTTGCGTCTCAAGCTCCACAAAAAAGAACACCTCCCTTCAACGTTCTCTTTTTGACTAACTTTTATGCACTCTATGTATTCTTATGTTATATTCTAAATCACAGACCACTACTATTTATCGTTGAGGAAGTTTTCTATGCAACGAATAGGATGATAATGAAATAGTTAACAGAGATTATCACAATGAAAACACACCATTGAATACTCCACTAACTGCAAGGAATGCTAACTCCCAGCATTTTCTATATTAAAATGCACCATATAACCAACAATCGCATATTAATATTTTTAATATAGATGAAGATTACTGAATAAGGTAATGTAATGTAACACACATAAGGATTTTAATGTACGTACCACATAATGATTGTGTGTGGACTGAATATATTCATAATCCCACTTAGTAGGGTCGTAATTCCCTGAACGTCTAGCAGGATTAACTCCATCTGAAGATAAAATTAGATTAGTGGAAATATTAGGAGAGTGATTAAATGGTCTAGTAGAAAGCTGGCTGTAGCCTTTTGATACAAAGACCTTTGGTGGGTTGAAAGATGAAAAAGGGGTAGGTAAATATCTTGTGGAGAATATTGACATGGCTGGCATCACCTAATTAATTTACTTCAATAATAAATTTTTAAAATTTTAGATGGTTGTGTATATCCACAGCTAATTAGAGTTGCCATATATATAGAGAATTTTAAAAGACGCGTTTTACATTCATTTTTATTACAGTAAGAAATCGTTTTTACGCATTGGCTTCACATGACTTGTATATATTTAGCTCTTGATACACGTTTAATTAAATTTATTCGTGTGGAGGTTAACAATTAAATTTAATTATAACAACGATTAGTGGGATATACTTTAATTTCTTTCTAGAGAAACTGTTTTGATATGGTGTAAATCTAACTCGATGTTGACAGCATTAATTCATTGAATCTTGCAAATGGCCTTTCTCGACTTTTGTGTAAAAAATCAAATAAAAAAATAGCTTACGTACTCGTTTAAATCACAACGTTTTTAGCTAATATCTCTATTCATTTGATTGAACTAATATAACGTTAAATCACATTTTACGACTGTTTTCATCTAAAATTTGATTTTTGTTCTACTACATTCGTTTTAAAAAGAATAACTTACATTTTTTTAGTTTGTTTAAAAAAAATTAGCCTCTTGTTTTTTGCAATACTTTAATTTCAACTTTTCACATGACATATTTAATATCACAAGATTAAAATAATTTTTTATTTTTCTAAATTTTATACCAAGTCAAACTAAATCATTTTTTTTTAAATGGAGGGAGTATTAAATTTGATCAATCACGACAAATGACAAGAAATTCTAGTGATCTTGTCTTGGACGCTTAACTTTTGTAGCTTCATGTCTCAAAGTATGTCATATTTCGATATTCAAACTAATCTATATTTGATCCTACAATTTTTATATATTTTTAAAATATTTTAAATTATTAATTATTCTGACTTATAATATTTTTTACCTAATTTAGAACTATGTAAATTTTTATTTCAAAAAATTTAGAGATTCGATACACAAAATCTCAGTCAAATTAAAACTATTTAACTCTCGAAAAATAAAAAATATCACGTAAATTGAGATATAAAGAGTATTAAATGTGATCAACCACTACAAATGGCAGAAATTCTTGCTTTGAATGCTTAAATTCTGTAGCTTCGTGTCGTGTCCCTTGTTTTGGCATAGTGTTATCACAATTACGTACCCTATAAAGTTTAAAATATTAAGCTGATAAACAAAACAAAAGCATGTTCATTAGAATTTTACTACTTGAAGGAAAAGATGCAAATAAAAGCTTAACTATTTTTGAAATATACTACAACGTGGAGAGAAGATATAAATTAATCTAATCACTATTAAAATAAAGTACCAACACTGATGGACATTCCTGGAAATACTACCTAACAATAAATTAATGATGTAAGTATAATTTAACACTACACTTAATATGCAATAGCAAAACTTAACAAAATGAAAAATATTAATAATTTGTATTCACATGCAAGCTAAAATCCTAGACTAACAGCAAATCAATTAGTTCCTTTTGGTTAAATTATAAATGTTTAATTTTGTAGGACTACTTCTTTCATGCTTACGGTTCGATCATTTTGAAGGTGATTGATTTGGGGAAATGATAGTACTTAAGAAAAAAATACTCCCTTCATTTTACTTTAAGTCTTATTTAAAATAATTCTGCGCATATCAGTTTTTTTAAGAGATAAGGTAGTTATAAACTGCTCATGTGTAAAGCATATGGCATGTTAAATCAGACTTCCACTAAGCTTATAACAGTCCTATCCTAACAGACACATTTAAATTCAAATTCAAACTAAACAATAAATGTGCAACACACATGTCCTCATGCCTTAGCCGAATTCCTACATTTGCCAATGCTTAGAATAATTTTTGTTGCCTTCCAACACTTAGTTATATTTCTGACTAGAGTGAATAATTCCGAAATTAAATAAAAAAGGTGCCAACACTTTGCTTGCACACGAATCAGCCTTGCCTTGCCATCGTTAAGTCCCACAGCATTGCCTTGTCAAGCCAACATCTTGCCCAGCATTGCCAAGTCTTAGCCTTGTTAAGTAACACGCTGCCTTGCCTTCCCTTGTTTCTTTTAATTTATCAATTACTTATTCTTGTGAAATCTTGGTAGCTCAACTTTCTAAATTTTACCTTATTGGGGTGTGTTCGATTCCCACGTGCACGTGATGATTTTTTTTTTCTCTATTTGTCAAAATTTAACATTATACGTTAATAATTGTGAACGTCATAATAAAATATAGCCTTCATTTATTACTTCATAAAAAGATGCAAAATTGACAAGTAAAAAATAAAGCAAATACCAAGTTGTCACTTTTAAGGCCAAAACGCAAATTTTTACCCAAGTTAGAAACTTGCTTATGATATTGGGCGTATCCATAAAATGGTACTGTAAATGAAGTTACAAAAGACTCGATTTTTCCATCTTAAATCAGTACATAGTTTGTGACATCTCTTACAAGTAACAACAAACCATAAATTTACTGGAATCTCATAGATGGAGTATGAAAAAAATTGACAAATTTTACGTTTATCTTGTAATGGTAGAAAGTCTACTTTCAATACACCAATATTAACAATATACTCGATAAAATTCCACCATCAAGGGAGAATAGAGTATATGCAGACAATTGTTTTCTGTCTTTCAGACTTTTTTGCATTCTTATCAATGTCTTCTTTCTTTTCATTTGTCTTCTCCTTTGATTGCTTCTTTCCCTTGTCTTGGAAAGAAGGGTAAAAATTATCTCCTTCAATTGAATAAAAATAACCAGCAAGGGTGCCATTACCAGGTAAATATTAAAACATGAACAGCACTATTGAAAGATAAAAGAAAACAAAAAAAATATCCAATCGATGTTCACCCGTTTAGTCTGTACATTATACATGTATTCCCTCTGGATAGATAGTTCTGGACAATAAGATGGATAAAGGAATATTAATTTCCTGAAACACTCAGCTTATTTACAGTCGTACCTGTTTCCTTCTAAATCCATTTCAAACAAAAACGCTGTACACGCAGGTCTCATGAAAGGTCTATTCTGACTCTTGGTGGCCGGCGGAACAAATGCCTCGGTTTCCCTACAAAGGGCTTGTTCCCTGATCCTGTTGCTGGTTTTAAATTTATCACTTCAGTGTAAGGCTTGGAGTTGACCTCCTCCGAATCCTGGACAAAACAGCTTGCAAGTTCTTCACTTGATGTTGAAGACGACGCAATTTGGTCTTTCCCTGTTCCAGAACTGGATACCTCTAAAACTTCAGGCACGTGCTTTGGTTTCTTTGCAGCCTGCTCTACAAGTTGTGAAGACGGTACCATTTCATTTACTTTATAAACATAGATATCAGCGGAGTTAGCCACTCTGTGGCACAAAACAGAAGTATTGGGTAGGTTGTCACAATCATGGTTCTGATCATCTTCCTCCTGGGAATCCAAAACGATACAATCTGCATGTTTCTCAGGCGAAATTGGTGTGTCAAATTTTTTTGTATCATTATCAGATGCCTCCTCTACTTTAGCCCTAAGATCTTCCTCATCATGCATCTCTATAGAACTTGGAGAACCAAAGCCCTTACTGCTTCGACAACCTGGATTCATCTTTTCCCTATTGAGGCTACTAGAAATTCCTCCAGAAAACAGGGGCCGGGATCTCAAACTGCTGGAAGCACATGGAGCTGCAAAAAGTTCAACGGTCTGGCTCCCTGCTTTCATGGCTGGTGAAACAGTCATCTGCTCCTCAATTGCCTCTTCCTACATTAAAAAAAAAAAAAAGGAAACAAGACAACAAAGTTTTACCACCGGAAATATACTCAGATGCAACTATAAACTAGATGAGAGACGGGAACAATGTGAAGTATGTGGTAACTCTAAATATAAAAACCCCTGAACATTAGAACTAGACAGAAGACATTGAGACAAGTACAAATGCATCACTCTAGAAAGGGCACAAACTGAAACAACAAAATTGATTGCTTTGTTAAAGATGTAGCTGTGAAGGCCTCTTCACCATTTTCTCTACCTTATCCCGTACAAGCCCAACCTTCATCATCCAACGTCCAAAGAACTGGTATGATAACTAACATCTGGAATTAATCAAGTTCTCTAAATTAGTGTCCTCGACTTCCCTAGTTGTAGCGCACAAAAATCTTAACACAGATAATTCCCTGGAACACGACAAGCAATTCCACAAAAGAGAATCTGATGACTATCCAGGCAACTATTTTGTGAAGGACTTTCATCCAGAAAGACCCTATCATTTTGCCACAAAAAGTAGAAAATTTTAGCACAAGAATGATAAGATCGATTACCTCTATAGGAGACATGACATTCCTAAATGGATCCAGTGGTTCCTTTTGCCCATAAAGCCGATAGCTGTCATAAGTAAGTGACTTTGCAGAATCTGGCACTCGAGGCAAATCTCTAGAAACCACTTCTGATACTCCAGCACTCTTAAAACCCCTAATAAGGTTGGCTACAGGAGATAAAGTAGGAAGTTCATTCTCACGTGAACTCAAGCCATCACCATGACATGGTTCTCTAGCACTGTAAGTTTCCTGAAGTAAGTTCAAACTAGTTTTTTCCTCAAACAAGCAATTTAACGACGAGTGGTCATCACAATCAGCTGGAGAAACCTTGTGAGCTTTACTTTTGGTAATAGCACAGATCAATCTCTTGATATGTTCCCGTTTGCAATCAACATCTTCAGTTGAGAACCAATTTTTAGAGAGCTGAAAAATAGGATATTACCAGACTATCAAATAAAGTTCCAGCAGAAAACCTGAAACCATTCCAAACAAGAAACAATAGCAGCACTCCAGCAGAAGTTGATCACATATGTATCTGTCAAAATGGTTCACCATCAACTCTAAGACTGTTAAGTCCCCATAGGTTTCACTAAAATTGTGCAATCTTTGACTACGAAACATGAAACCTAATGAAGTAATGATTCACAGAGATGAGAGAGGGGCAAAATGTTAACAGACAATAACTCGAGAAAAGAGGCATCTTGCAGCCACATAGTGCAACATCCTGCAAACCTTAGCATTAGGCCACAGGTTGCGAATGATGCAACAAAAAAATAAGAGTAGAAGAATAAAGTAGTTGTAAATGATGGGAAGACGCGAGCACAATGAATCATCAGAACTCACAGGATACCCTTTATTTAATTTCACAACTGCAGGACCGGTATATTAAATTACACTAAGATTTTTTACCTAACTTTATAACACTCCCATCACAATGCGATACCAAGAAACATGACAAAATGCAGACATGTAAGTTCTTAAGAGTTAAAGCTGCATGACGTGGTTCAGATTCACCAACCTTAAAATTACACCTTGTCAAGAAAACAGTTAAATCTACGTAGTATCTATCAACAAAAATTGCAGAGTACCAAAAATCCATACCCCATTCACTCCTGCAACTTTATGAGAAGCCTCGTCAGCTAGTTTGGTTTCCAAGTTACCATAAGTCAATTTCTCTGTTCTCAGACATGTAGTTCTTAGAGTTAAAGCTTCATGCTTCATGATGTGGTTCAGATTCACCTACCTTAAAATTGCATCTTATCAAGGAAACAGTTAAATCTATGTAGCAGCAGCTAAAATTGCAGAGTACCAAAAATCCATATCCCATTTACTTCCGCGACTTTATGTGAAGCCTACTTAAGCTAGTACGGTTTCCAAGTTAACCATAAGTCAATTTCTTTGTCCTCCGTAGATTATTACCATTTTCTTCCTCTTCCCCTCAAATCTTAATCTCCTCACAGACAGGTTTCATCCCTCTTTCTATCTGATTCCATTGTTTTAGGCCAGGAAAATAATTTTTTTCATTGCCTCACAGTAAATGAGTCATATAAATCGTGAACACATAAACTACAGTTAGAAGAGCATGCAAGGTACAGTCAAGCTACTGCTTTGAACTTCACATTTTAAAGGTACTATTTGTCAATTCACAAATTTACTATATCCTCGAGCTCTTCCTCTCATTGTACGCTTTATACTACCTGAGCCTCCAGAAAATTGTGTAAATTTTCGTAATAAGCAAGCATACTGGAAAGCAGAAAGATATTCTCAATTATTAAGACTGATTCCAATTAATCAAAACCCTGAAGTAACTCTAGGAACAAAAGATGAAAGAATTAGTCACAACAGTAAATTTTGAGAATAATTCGAGATAGAATTCAATGCATGAGAAATAATGGCAGAAAAAACAGAAAATCAAGCAGTCAGAAACAAGGTATTCGCCAGAACAGATGACCTTGCTGACTTAATGAGAGGTGACAATGAATGAACCACAAAAGCTTCTCTAAAGTCCAAGATATACTCGCTTCATGCCTCCCAACTTATATAAAATTGTAATTCTCAGCTCAATTGACAATAATATAACAAGGAAGAGACAGCTTACAAATTTGGAGGATGCACTTATTAGGGAGAGCTTGAAGTTGATCGGAGCCTGTTCCAGAAAAAGTTCCACGTAATGGAGCAGAAAAAGGCCACAATCAAATGAGTTTTCCTGCTGCGGCAGCTGGAAGCAAAAGCAATAGGAGTGCGGGGAGTAAGATGTTATACTATAAAAGACTATATAACAAGATACAGATTTGTTATGATGGTTTGCAATTTTTCAAAAGTACTTTTGAAGAAGTATGCATGCGTGCAGCAATCACCAAACTTAACCCAAATCTCGGCAAATAGAAGAAAAAGACCAAATAGGAAATAGAGTTGATAATGCAGAAAACTTGACGTATACATTAGATGAAAAACTATTTGCAAGAGAACATGGTCGCTGACTCCTTAATATATGCTATATGAGTACATTAAAAGTTTTAACTCTTCCTGTAACACATCATTTTTCACTGGAATTGGCTCACTACTATGTACTCAGCTGAATCATCCTCGAAAGTTGTGGAACTCTTTCCTCTTCTTTTGGTTTATCTCAGTGTATGCTTGCCCTTGTCTGTTTCCTTTTTCCCCTGTTCATATAATTTAAGGCCATTGGAAAAGCAGAGGGAAGCAGTTCCCAGTTCTAACCAAAATGAGTCAATAGAACTGTTCAATGTATAAGAGGAGCACCAAATTTTACAAGTGTTTCGGTGATAAATTATTATCATTTATACACGTAGTGCAAAAGCTTTGTGATCTAGCAGGCTATTAACAAAGCAAAACAAATTCTAAATTAGCAAATATAAATATGTGAGGGGCATGCAAAGTTCTAAACTGAATAGCTTTGCTGTTGATCATGCTATAAAATGCTAGTTAGAATCTCGCAGTTTAATCCAAAGATCAGTAAAAACTCATAATGTACATAGAAACAAAACCGATCTGTAGAGCCGTAGAATTTTGCAGACATAAAGATTTGAAATTTGAAACATCTCCATGTTCAAATGTAACAGATGCAAATTAGAAAAACCAGTTGTCTTTTCCTACATGAGCTGTACTTTACATGGCCAAAGTGCTTGCAGTGGATTTTAAAGTAGAAAATCAGACAGATGATTACATTGGAGATGTAGAATAAGTTGGGTTCTTTTTCAAAAAAAAAAGGGTTAAAGAGTAAGTAGGTTATATAAAGAGTAGTTATCAAGGTTAAAGAGTAAGATAGAGTACTTAGTGCTCTTTTGGTTTGGGAACAAGCTATTCCTTATCCCTCGTACCAAGCGAGCCCTTAAAGAAATTGGTCTAATCTTTGATATGGAGTAAGATAAAGTACTTGAGAAAGATGGTCTAGTCTCTCTCTCCTATCCCTCGTACCAAGCGAGCCTCTCTCTCTCTCTTGTGTGTGTATGTGTGCGTGGTGATGGGGGGGAGGGGGGGGGGGGGGTTCATATCTGGGCTAGCTTGTACACACTACACACCTCAACTGATATAGCAGGTAGTCTGTCTAGCACGAAAGTACAGATGCTCAGCAGCAAGATACAAGTTTTAGGAAATCAGTTCCCATGTTTTGTCAAAAACCACCCACTTCTTTCCATTGCAATTCTAACTCGGTAGTTTAGACAATTGCAAAAACCACATCTATTCTAAATATGAATTTTGAGTAACAAATATAACGCATTAATCCCAACCTGGTTAGAGTCCGCTGCATGATTTATTTATATCTCTACAATGTTATTATCTAAATCACTATGATGTATCAGACCTTGGTACATAACTTATCTTGTACATATGTTAAGGTGATGGATATTAGGCTTAACTTAACGAGTCATTTGGTAGGGTGTATAAAATTAGTGATGAATAGGGGTGTATTGGTAATGCTGATATTAGACATGGACTATTGGCTTGGTGTGTCAAAATGCTTACAAAATTCAATAATTTCTAAAACAAAATGCTTACAAAAATACACTCCACAAATACGGTGGAAAGGTTGTGAAAAAGGTTTTGAGGGGCAATGTCTTTAACCATTCTAACACATGCATTAAAAAACTTTGCCATGATTTGCCATATATTAATCATACATAGCATTATACCAAAGAGAGTGTATTATGACATAGGTTGAAAGTGTACCAACCGAAGTACTAATAATACATAAAGCTAATGCATCCTACCACACGACCCCTTAGAGTTGGCCTATGAGGTAAGGATCATCCAAACACATATTGGACAACAATCTATTATTGACATGCCAAAAGACATCTAGACTGTGAACTAGATGTCAAGTAACTAATAAATTAACTGCCCTAGAGTTAATAAACTTAACAGAATCTCTCTAGATTCTATTTATGGGACAATGAAGTGCATATTTAGAGGTTGAAGATGATAATCTAACTGTTCTGTTAACCTATAAACAGCAACAATGTTCATTATATATGTCCAATAACCAGATTTCAGAAAAGACAGCCATTGCTTTTGTTGACAATAACCTGAAACATCCCCTTGTTTTTGTTGATTAAGGAATATTTCTTATTGAAGGAAAAAGCATTTTCAATGCATGATAGAGAGATGGGAAATGGAGTGATACCTCAAGACAGACAAACGGAAGACTCGAGAACTTCTTAGCAACATCTTCTCCCAATTCCTTGTGCCTCTCTTTCCACTCTTCCAATAAGTAACTGCACTCACATGACATGAAAATTTCTCTATTTCCATTATAATCAGAGAAGCTATCTTAGTCTTGCATAGTGAAATGTTAAACGAATTTCACTAATATAGACAGACTATTGACACGTCCCGCCTAAATCCTGTCTCAAAACAGTGCAGAAACGTGTCCGCCGTGCTCTGGAGGACTCCGGAATCCTCTAGAATTGTGCAGAAGATTGAAGAGAAGGCTAGAGAGATCCGAAAGGTTCCAAAGACATGTAGAATTGTCTTATAATATTTAGTCCTCTTTAGACTTGTGTGGAAGAATCTAGAGAGGAACTAAAGTGTAAATACTTAGGGACTTGTTGTGTAAATATTAATTACACTTTGGCCCCTAGGAGGTAGTATAAATAGGAGGGCCATTTCATTTGTTAGGCATCAGGTAACCAACAATCCAAGAAGCATTCAAGCGTAAGCATTCTTCCAAGCATTAAGGAAGTCTTCCTTCCAAAAGCTCTCTTGTCTCTCAATATCTAGCGTTCCCTTAGCAGTTAGAATTGTCTTGTAGTATTTAGTCCTCTCTAGACTTGTGTGGAAGAATCTAGAGAGGGACTAAAGTCTAAATACTTAGGGACTTGCTGTGTAAATATTAATTACACTTTGGACCCTAGGAGGTAGTATAAATAGGAGGGCTATTTCATTTGTTAGGCATCAAGTAACCAACAATCCAAGAAGCATTCAAGTGTAAGCATTCTTCCAAGCATTAAGGAAGTCTTCCTTCCAAAAGCTCTCTTGTCTTTCAATATCTAGCATTCCCTTAGCGGTCCAAAGGTGAAAGGCTTACTAGTGTTTGCAAGATCGTGAAAGAATCGTGAGCAAACTGACTAGTGCCGCACGGAAGTGCTAGCGTGAGTTCTAGGTCTGTGACACTACACCTTATAAAGAGATCTCATGAAAATCATAGTAGTTTGCAATATGCTTAGTTGTTTGGTGAATGACTAAAAGCTACACCGTAAACTATTGATAGGGATGTAAATTATAATATACAAAACATGGTTTAACTTGTCGTACACGATCGTGACTTAATCAATAACTACTCAACCTTGTGAGTCAAAGCAACTAAACACGGATTATACCTTTGTATAAGATTCTTCAGGCCTTTGTGGCTCCCTCGGATTGAGTCCATGTGCAAAATGCATGGAACCCTAGATGATTTCTCCATTTCTTCCTCTGCTAGAAACTTTCTCTGGTTAAAATTAATCCTATTAACTAGAAACAGAAACATTCGGCCATGGGATGTACCTCTAAAGGTAACAACCTCACCAGGGTGACAGATGACTATCAAACTCCAGTGAAGACTGTCACAAGGAAAAAAAATATTACAGTGGAGAGCAGTACTTTAAAAGTCCTTACATATAGATGGCTCTATAAATGCTTCTACCTGAAGTTGACTGGAATAAAAATGAAATCCTTTCCAAAAAGATCAACTTTTGTGGTCCATCTACGAACTCGCAGGAAAGCAGCTCGACCTTCACAAGCTTTAGATGGATCTCTATCCAGATCAGCAAGCTTTCTAAAGAAAAAGCTATTGAAAAAATGGAACCTGTCTTTCTCCTCTGGATTCATATTGCTCTTTAGATACCTGGTAATTCATTTCATCAATTGAGTTTTCCACTTTCACTTTTGTTTCGCAAACAGATAAGCAGAGAAGAAAAATACAATTAGATAAGAAGCAGAGAACTTCAAAATAACTAAGGAAATATCCATTTCATCGTCTTGGATGTTGAATCTTGTGGTTTCCAAACACGTTTTTCAATGTCATTTTCAGAACAATAATGCAGAACAGTGCAGCCATATACCAGAAGAAAATATTCAGGGTGGATCTCCCATCTTACTTACATAGACGAATTGTTTGAATAAATTCTATATCCATAATACATAAATAGACACAAAGAAAATTAGGAAAAACAACTGATAGGACTTTTGAAATGTTATACCCTAAGTATAAGTAACAGAGTATCCTCCATATATGACTACCCTAAGTATCATCAGTATTAGTTTGTTCTCTAACAAGGTTAAGTGTTGAAACAAGCAACCCATTAAAATTTATCTTTGGGTGTGAGCCTTGTAAGGAACTCCTGTAATACTGTGAACAGCATGAACTGGGATCACAGAAGATCTGACAGTCATTTGCAATGAGGCCTATATATTGCAAATGAAGGCAGTTGATTCATGTTTGCATAAACAAATATCTATAACCAAGAGGGAGGAAGGAACAGCAATGGAAATAACCATGATTGGTTAAAGATGAAATGATAACGTCAATCATACAGTAACTTTTTGACCTGTCCTGATTAAATAGCTGAAACACAACGAAGAAACCTTTGACCTAAGAGTAACACACATACCAAGCCACTAAATGATTCTTTTTATTTTCGGTCTAACAAAAGTAGATCATACTTCCAGATGTTGATATCAAACAACATGTCAATAGTTTATACTTACGAGAACAACTAAGTTCAAATAGATGAATAAACAGTTCCAAAGAAAGCTTATAAGAACAAAAAAGACTATCTAAATTTAATTCCAAACCAAGTTAGCAAGACTTGGGAAGTACCAACTGAAACATGTACATATACACTCACATAATGTAAAAGTCAATGATGGTATCATTGACGAAAGTCTTAGGCTTTAATAGATCAACATCTCTCTTACTTATGGAGACAGCATCTGGATCACCCTCTGGAAAAATAATTTCTTCAAAGTTATCCCTGGAAAATAATGAAATAAGATTCGAACATAATTACAAAAGATACACTGAAGTTGGAAGCATGCATAATAGCAAGATTCAGAAGCAGACGACACATAACTTATGGCAAAACATATAAACTTATATCACTGTCCGTTAACCCAATCCAAAGTTCTGTATTCAACTGTTCTTGTCTTTTTTGTTTTGGGTGTGATTTTAAATTCATTAGATTGCTATAAAGATTGAGCTTTTACGGAGTGCTAGAAACACATAGCAGAAAGAAAATATGCTAATTATTTTTGGATAATCGAGAAATCCTTTTGTGGCATGCCTTTGGACCAACCACAACCTACTAAACTCAAAGGATAATGGACCCACCCCATTACCCTTCTCCACTTAAATACCAAGCTTCGCTTTGCATAGTGTGGGTCTTGAACCTGTGACCTCAGCCACAAACCCTCCACCCTTTGCCACACGAGCTAGCCTGGGGGCCAAGATATGTTTAATTAGAAAACTAGTAGTCTTTCTTCCTGGCTTTCCACCTTATAACTGCATCAAATCTTTTGGCAACAAAAGAGAAATATCACCACAAAAAAATCCTGGCTTAATTCACAGAGAACAGAAGAAGTGGGCATATGGTCAGACACCAGTAACTGTTTACATCGCCAATTGCAAATTGAAACAAAAGCTGCTCATTCTCTCTTACACCTTAATCAACTTAGCACGTCAGATTCACATTGAAAAGAAACAAAGATAAGTATCTCTTACTTGGGATGATGATGCTCTGGAACTGAAAAGCTTTTTCGTCCAAAAAATGGACTATAGCTCCTTGAGGGATCACGTCTGACAAAGAAAGCATTATCATGATATAAAGATATTAAAAATTCTATCGAACTGGGGAAAGGGGAATTAAAAGCAAGATTTAAAAGCTATTCCTAGGCAAATCAATAACAAATTGAACCCTAATCATCCATTTCTGATACTAAAATCCTCTTTAGTAGTTTCACTCAATTCATACATCTCCCATCAATGAGACAGTCAATCTCACAATGAAGCGTGTCATACAAGGCCAAGAGAATAAATTTAGAAAACTTTTTCAATCAAACAATTTTCAAATCCACAAATTCTAGTGGGGAAAAACTGTTCTGCTCCCACAGCCCATTCAAAGTAGAAAACCCGCTTTCTTCATCAAAAGTAAGAGCTTAAGCATTGTACACAGGAACACAAGTCTAACATTGAAGCTTAGCCAGTCAAATTGGAAAAATAAGAGAGTATCTTGCAGGTGGGCCTGGGAGGACGGTGTTGACAATAAAACACAGAGAAAGAAGGAAAAGAAGTGAACTTCTTTATCACTGCCAAAACAAATGCAGGATCACAATAGTATATATCTAAAAATAAGAGATGAGACATCAGTACATTATTCAATGAGGTATCTTACGCTGTAATGTCATTCCATTTATCTTTGTATCTCACATCTAGCATCTTAATTGCTTCTCGTATTTCAGGCCAATCAGGTTCGAACAAAGCAAATGTTAATACAATAGCACCTGGAGATTCAGAGGTATATCATATCACGTAAACAAAGATTAATAATTAATCAACAGTAGCATCACAGCTTAGAAAACTACCTATATTCTCCCCTAAGAGTAAATCACACAGAAATATCTAACATTTCAATTTCAAAATCGAGTCTCATATCCCTGTTAAAGTCATATATTTGATCCACCAGACAGATTCAGCAGAATCTCCAGTACATGTATGAGTGACAGTAAGAGTTCTTGAATTTGGGCAAAATTATAGGATTCTCTTCTCCAACCTAATTCTAATAATTAATCTACCTCAAAAGCACAGAGTGAGATTTTCTTTTAGAGCATGACGAAGGTTCTTTAGAAAAATACAGCATATAGCATGACTTAGCTTCTTGCAATTGCAGCTTGAAACCATGAAATTAATCTTAAAGTGTTGAGAGTTGTAATAAAAAAGAAAACCATCTAATTAACAATATCAACCATTATACGGGAAAGTATTCTGTTGAGCTGCTCTCAAACCTGAACTTTCACTATCAGTGTTAGCTACATCTGCATCCTTGGATTTGAGGTGCAATTCCACAAGGGCAGTTTCAACCTATCATTAGTAACAAAGGAGACTAGCATGTTAGCAAAGCTCCACTTGCCCTGTTGGTGTGGGCGTAAAAAAGAGATGATGTACTATAACTCACACTTTTGCACCACTCTGAGTTAATAGCGAGGATATCACAAAGTGTCCACTCAGATGTAAATGGTAACTTCATCTCGAAGGAGCCCTCAAGCTTTATGGAGCTGCAAGAAAAAGTCAAAACGGAGCTGGTAGAATATGTATCTTCATACATGATGTGATCAGGTTTAACAACCACTGGAACTTTCTGCAAAAAAAGTAGCAAAAAGAAAGGTGAAATATAAGCAATAGTTTTCTGCAAGCTTTGAAGAAATTTCAATTCGCAACTTGCATCTTTTTTTTGGATAAGGTAAATACTTTTATTAACAATTGGGGAATCCCCGTATACAAACCGTATACCAAAAGAAGAGAACCTACAACAAAATATCATTCCTAACTTTCATCAGTATTTGCATTTGATTCACTTTCTAAAACGATTTTAAACACTAATAGGGGAAAATCTGTGCTCATCTCTCCTTTTCTCTCTTCTTCACAATCTCTCCACCTGCCCTCTTCTTCACAATCTCTCGACCTGCCCTTTCACCACTTCAAGCTTGGCAGTAAAAGAAAAAGCAGGAAGATTAATACAACATCAGCAGTATATCATATCCTGAAATCAACTTAACACTTACCTAGAATGGAACTCTATGAGGTAGGAATAAGGTCTGCACACATTTTACCCTCCCCAGACCCCAATTGTGGGATTCCACTTGGTATGTTGTTGTTGTTGTACTTGCCTAGAATGGCACAGACGTCAAATTCAACCTTTTTAATTCACATTATGAGGCTTGAAATGTAATGGATCGGAGAAGGAGCTGGGGTTTGTGTTGTATTTATCAATATACAACTTGAATCCCATGACTAATCAGTTTTAATCATTAATATGTGATTGATGTCTGGGTTCTCAATATGCTTTACATCAGAAGTGCATTAACCAGTTAAACTCAAGCCTACACTACATCACATGGATCTTCCAAAAATCCCTGCAGCACACATGTAGATTGGACAGGATCCGAGCATGGGTGTGGGATGCCCACTGGATTTAGTTAATACATTTAGGGTGTGTTGATTACGACTATGGTCAAGAAGCATATTCCAATTTTTGGATCTATAACACGGGTGCGCGCGCGCGCACACAAAAATCATCAGAAACATTGGTATTACATGAGATATACTTACGGAGAAAAATGTTAGATATTTTACTGATGAAAATGATACATATTTGGTATATATCTATTAGCAGTACACACCAGTAGTTGTACCCATACTCATATTTGTATCGCGAGATCTTAAGATTTAGGTGACAACAAATCCAACTCTAGATCCACACTCATATCGGATACCCCCTTCATTTCCATGGAACACAAGACCCTACTACATATATAATGTTTTCATATTCAAATTTTCACCTCTCATTTATGAACGTTAGCTGTCCAGAATTCAGAACTTATTAGCTTTCTTATATATTTTTAGATTGATGACGTGCACAGATCATTTATGCCTCTCTTCTTACAGTCAATAAGGAAGCAAATCATGAAATATTGCTGAGCGAAATTAGAAACACAGTTAAGCTGCATCTAGGAAAGGCAAGTTGAGTAAGCTGCCAGCTATGTTATCACCACTAACAGTTGATGAAACCATCTTGTCCAGAAGAAGCCAGTATGCTGTCTTAAATGCAGCTTAAGGTTTAAGGTGGAGCAATCACTATAAGGTGGCTTGATTTTGGGACCTAAAACTAAACAGAAGTTAAGACGAAAGAGAATTTAGAAGAGCTAGGGTTTTGCTTCTAATGACAATAGCAAAGGAAAGCTGGTTTGGAACGAAAAGTTAATTTTAGATTGGGACAACTGATGCTTTAATTGCTTGACTTTGCATTTCTATGGCAGTTTTTGAAAATTATATTCTAGTACACCTAACCTAAAGTTCAACAACACCAAGCTGCCAACAGAGAAAATGAGGACAACACATTGGCTGGAAATAAAATCGGAACTTCCTTTAGAACTATTACCATTAGACGTTCAAAGTCATAATGGAACGAAGAAAGCACCCAGAGAGGCTCGCTCTAGCAGATAACAAGAATTAATCACTTTTCTTCTGAACATCCAATTTTCAAAATTATTGAATCATAGCAAAGATTACAGAAGGCGGCATCCTCACCGTATCTAGATTAGGACTATGCATCAATTCTTGTTGGTTTCCAGAACCTAAAATATAAAAAGAGCACATCTCTATAAGCAGATAAATGGATTTATGTGAGCAACCTTAAAATCTGAAATGATATAATTTAAACAAACCCTTATTTTCTTGCAGATAACGAGCTGGCTTGGATGATTCGGCTTCAATGGCATCATCTGGATCGAGAATAACTGGCTCATTCTGCAGAATTTTTGGATGGAACAGTCAAAGTATTTTTTGATCAAGGGGATAGTCATAAAGCATTTGTTAGCGGTATGGTAAGTTGGAAACATGAAAAAACTGAGAAAGTTGGGTACATCAGTAAAATCACTCTGACTAAAACTTTTGCCATCAGTGATAGAACATTCAGGTGTTTGCACTCTTGTTAAATGGGATTTGGCCCCAGAAGTGTCACATTTCGACTCAAGATGACAAAGCCAATAATCCGTTGAAGGCTTCAAATTTGAGGACCTAGATGCAATAGTGGCACCTGACTCCAATATCTTCTTTTCTGCAGCATCATCACTATCATCAACATGTAGGATTTCAATCACCGAATCATTTTGTGAACTACTTATTTCTCCTGCAACTAAGGAAAAATTGTTAAACAGAATAACCAGTACTTCTGTAGTCATAAGAAGAAAAAAGATAAACTAATGAATGGACAAAAGAAAGGCAAAAAATAGCAATGAAAAAGAAAATACCAAAAGGAATCTGCAAACAGATATGGTCACAGAACATAAACAACAACAACAACAACAACAACAACAACATATCCAGTAATATCCCACAAGTGGGGTCTGGGGAGGGGAGATTGTACGCAGACCTTACCGCTACTTCA
>JAOTQJ010000001.1:33556767-33583225 GCA_025642045.1 Solanum sejunctum | reverse complement strand
GTGGTTAGTAATGATGATGATAAGAGTTATGAGAATGGAGGTGATTGATGTTGTGGTGAATGTCATAATGTTGACGGTTGTTAGTGGCGTTATTGCTTGTGATAGTGAAATTCATTGATGTTAGTAGTTAATGGTGCTAATTGAAAAATATGTGGTGTTGATATATTTATGGTAGTCAGCAGTGATACTAGTTATAATAATGAAGATGGATAACGGAGATTGATCAAGGTGATGATAGTGAAAATGGTATGGTGATGGTGACAAAAAGAATGTATGGTAATAGTTTGGAGGCGATGCTAGTTATGATGGCGGAGTACATTGATAGTAGGAATCGATTGCAGTGGTAGTAGTACTGGTGGAGATGGGCGTGGTGATGACAATGCATACAACTATAATGACGAAGGTGATAAGTGTGATAGCAACTGAGAGTAGTGGTTAGCAAGGGTGGTGGTTGTGATGATAGAAGTGCTTGGTGGTAAATGATAGTAATGGTGATTGAAAATGGTAGTGATGGTTATGATAGTAGAGGTGGTTAATGATGGTGGCTGGTGATTGTAGATAAAGTAATGGTCAACATTATATACACAATAGTCCTCATAATGATATTATGAATCTATTTTAAAACTTAATGATTGATACATATTCAGACCAGTTAAGTGTTTCAAATCTTAATAAAAACAAATGCACGTATAGTTTAATGTTTGAATTATTTATATTCAAATCTTCATTAAGCGCAAACAAATACGGCCTAAACTTATTTTTTCTCTTATAATATTTAATTATTTGAAAATTCATTAACTTTAAAATTTGAATCCATTTATGTTAAGAAACCGATATCCAACAAAACTCAATAATTTCTAAGTTGGAGAATTTATTCGATGTTTTTCTTTTACTTATTTAAAGAATTGATTTTTTCTTTTTTAAGAATTAAAGTATTTGATTATTCTTTCGAGAAAAAGAAAGTATTTGAATAAAATCAGAAGCTCGAAAAAAAGATAATTCTTCCCCAAACATTTTTGAAACCTCAATCAAATACAATTAATTAGCCAAACATAAGTTGTTGCTTTATAAAAATACTTTTTCAAGAAATATTTCTAACTTACAGAATTTCCTATATCCTGAAATTGAATTCTAGCTAGTTTCATCATCCTCCCTTCGACAAAATTAAAAAAAAAATGAAGTCCTTACAAGATAAAAAATAAAATCATTACAACAGTAATATGAACTGATAATTGAAAGGATTTATAGAAACTATTCCTGAACATCTCCAGAAGTATCATTAGAGAACCATAAGGAACATGAAAAATAAGTGCTTGAGTAGAGGGGAAAGGAGTATTGAACTATCTTGAGGAAGCAACTACTGCTCACCTAACACAGAGAGCAAGTGCTTCCCTCCAACAAAGTCCATTTTAAGAATGAAATAGGGAGTTATCTAAATATATTCTTCAATACAAAATTGGCTTCTACTGACTTATTTTGCAGCATATGAAGTGGATACAATAAGCTTATGCTTCAGCAGTAGCACTTGCAGCGCTCAGGTCCACTGACAAGTCAATGACCTAAATACAAAGATATATTTGTAACCATTCACACAAGGTCGAAAGAAAGCAGATATATTTGTCAAAACAGTAGAACATAATGTTTAACTAGAATCCCCTTTTTCACCAGTAACATTTTGCTAGGTAGCTTCCATATTCAAACAATAGTATGCTTGGCAGTCAAACGACAAGTCACCAGATAACCAAATTTGAACTGGAACCTTACCTTGCCCGTTATCTTGCTGTACATGTCTAGCACATCCACTACGGTGGACTCAAAATGTGTTGTTGAATCATAGCTCTACAAGGAAGAATAGAACAGGATTATTGGATCAGAGAAATCTAAGGATTTTGAAAATTAACAGCTGACTGATGTAGAGACACATTGGAGTGGAAGGAAGAAATCTACCATAGAGTTTTTACACTTTTGAGAAGTATGATTTATGTTGAAAGGACTATGCATATGTTAGCCTATATATGCAAGAGAAGGCATGCCTAAGCTTGTAACACATTACTGTTATATTCTTTTTCTGCCTTAGTGGCATTACTAGATCATGAAGAACATCCGCTTGAGCAGCAGTAATTGCACATGATGTGGGGCAAGGTTCGGCATGTCAAAGAAGCAAAATCAAAGTGCCGTATCTGTTAACAGTGATACTTCTATAACATTTGGGAACATACGCATAAAATGTCTTCTAATTCCTCAGGAGAAATGAAAGCTCATAGTACTAAGAAGTAATAGCAGAGTCATATTTCTTTGGTGATATATTTCAGACGAAATAGTTGTGAAGTAGAATAGAAACTGGCAACTAGTATTGGAACTTACTTGAGATATGAAACAATTATCAGCAGCAGAATCATGTGAAGGTACGAATCTGTCATAAGTTTCATAAAAAATCTCATCGACAGTCCCAAGTATGTCTACGCCAGGCTTCAGTTCGCTCTGGGGGTCATCGGTTTCAGCTTCTGTCGAAACAAAAGCAATATATTTTCCCTTTGGAGCGACATTGTGGGAGTAGGAACAACAGAATAGATACCTGTAAACACCATGTTGAATAAGTCACTCTGAATAATCTTTCAAGTTTCTCCAAACAGCACAACAGTTTTAGTGAGCATGTAATGGAGTCTAGGACTAAATAAATAGCGACCGTCACTTCTCAACAATTGCTTGGAGAAAAGAGGATTTAAGTACTATTCAGCGACATATAAAAGTAAGGTCAAAGTTAGTATGCTTTGTAATCTTGTTTTTAGAAGCAGAAATCTTGCACTGTCAGAGACATCTCTCTATACTACACCACACAATAGGGTATGATAATTCAGTAGACTATCTAGAAGCCTAAACATACATATCTGATTTGCGACCAAGTTGCTTCTGTGGTAGAATGATTTGGGCTGAATGAGAATCATTAGTGTCAGGGATGGGATGGCTCATAATACAAATTGCACGGGCAACTTTTCCAACTTTCTGGACCTGCATAATATATTGGTTATTAAATCATTTATCAGTAGAAATTATTAATCTGATCCTTTTTTTCTGCTGGACAGATGATTAAGAAAATTTTCAAGACACGAATCGACAATGCAGAAAGCCTGAACATATTAGGTATCTCGCAATTTGCTAATAGTACCTTATCAGGTAAATATGAGGGATCACAAACAACTTTCTTGCATTTGGCAGTTTCTCCTTCAGAAGTCACACCCACAACTTTTCCATCTTCATCAAACTCCACCTGCAATCCAGAAACTGAGTGTTGACATAAACTTCAATTTAATTCATTGTGTATGTAAGCCATGCGGAATACTTCAGCATTTTAAGTAGAGCAGCCAGCTCAGGTGCATTATCGTCTCAGTTTTCTTTGTAAAATAACATGACATACTTAAAATTACAATATGAGAATATCTGATCCAGATTTCATTTAGCATGTCTTTTTCCATCAAGCAAGAAAAGGCCTAGATGTGAGATTAGAAAGATTAGCGAGACACATTTTGGATGCTAAAACATTTGTAAAGCTTTACCTTATATGGGGATAATTAAGCATGCACATGAGCTAGAGATGGTTTGGATGATTACCTTACACTGTGGCTTGTTAAGCATGTAAGTTCCACCATAAACTGCACTTAGACGTGCAAATGCCTGAAAGCATGTACACTAATCATATAACAGGAAAAAAAAATTATATTTACTCAGACACAACTAACAAAAAATACCCAAGGAAACAGACCTGTGGTAATTCTCCCAGTCCATACATTGGATAAATATAGGGGGATCCTGCTTGAAAGCGAGCTAAAGAGTCTGCATAAAGCTTTTAGAACCAAGAGACAAAGTAGTCAATAAGTGATCCCTTAAACAGAGAATTCTGATGTAACAAACAATCCTCTCAATTCATAATAGAAAAGAAAGAGGGAAAATGAATCCTTGTTCAAGCACTGCACAGCCAAATGTTGGACATATTTTATCTCAAAAAGAAGAAAGCATATCTCAGCTTGTTTAATCAAAGAGTTACAAAAATAGTTCTACTCATAGGACACGTATGCATTTGGCATCTCAAAACTATCTTGATTGTGATAATTCTTTTGAACATTTTATGGAAGAGCTACGGTGAAATTATCAGTTGACAACTCATAAATTAATCATAATGTAGGACATATCTTAGATCATAGGATTATATCAACGCTCCACTTTACTTTGTGCTATTAAATTAGATTTAAAAAGGTCTTCAATCCATGCCAAGAAAGTAAAAACGCATAAAGGAAACATAAAGAACGCTGATGTCTTGACATCAAAATCAAACCTAATCATAAACAAATAATAAAACTAAAAAGCTGTGTTTTCTGATTTACAGTATCAGTAGGCAAGACCATATTGATAAGGTCCTTCCAGCTATTTGAAAATGTAAAAGATTCATTTCATCTAGTAAGATGACATTACAACTACAGCCACAAGAGTATAAAATTAATAGACAACCTACAGTCTAATAAGCAGAGAGAGTTGTTGGTGGACATAAAAGACAGTGGTATATAAATACTTAAAGCATGCGGATTTTCTCTCACCGTATGAATAAATTTGTATCAGGACCTACGCGCCCTACATATATAACATGGAAAATTTGTAACTTCCTAAATTTCTTCTTTTCTTTCTTATGGTCCTGGAATTACCAATGCCTATAAAAGCTTTTGACCAGCTTTAGTAACTAGAATAAGTTACACCCAGCTCATCAGCAATCATAGAACTGATTTTTACACGGTAATGTCAAATGTAACGTTTTAAATAGTGTCAGAAGCAAACTAAGTTAATAATGATATTTTTATTTAACAGTTATATACTTTTGGCAATACTAAATTGATAAAGCCAAACTCACCTTTACTCTCTTTATGAAATCCATAGCTGGTTGGGCCAAATAGTTATCATCTCTATAGAGTGCCAATGAATGTCCAATAAAGTCAATGGTATCATCTTCAAGTTCATATTTCCTGTATAAACAACAGTTACCAAGGAGTGGAAGAAACTGGCTCAACTATAATTCATTATGGATGCAGCCTTCACCAATATGTTCAAGCAAGACAGTAAAAAACACTCTTGGAAAGAAAATTTACGCAATGAATTCTTTTGCAGTGATTTTGTTCAAATCCATCCCTTCGTGAGTTTTTGGATCAGTCTCTTCAAAATCTTGCACATAAAGGAAAAACTTTCGAGCTCGGCGCTTTTCAAAGAGTCCCATCAATGGGGATTTCAGAGCTTCAACATCAGTTGCTGGAACTTTGTGGATCTAATGATATCAGTTTCAAGGGAAAGTTAAGTGAGAATTTTTTACCCAAAAAGGAAAAAAGAAAAAAACAGAACACAACAAAAGGTACACCCCATAGCGCTTTAACAAACATACCTTCCCTTTATTGTACACAAAACTACCATCTACAGCCTTGAAGTTCAAGTACTTGGTAACGTCGGTGTGGATGAGCACACGGACCAGAGTTCCATTTGCCATTGCAAACTACAGGATATCAGGAAAAATTACAGACTTGTAAAGCATTTCATATAGATCTAGTAATAGAGGTCAATAATCAAATCAACCTAATGCAGTTTGGAAATTGTCATGACAATAACAGAACTCTTTCAAGCCCAATGTAATTTTAGAGCTCATGCTCTTGTATGGACAGATGTAAGACTTTTACTGTTTGCAAGCACATTAGCTTAAATTGCTTGTATAAAAAGTGATTATCAAGCAGAACCCACAGTTATGTGGATAAGTTTAATTCATTTTGATACCGATTTAAACCCGTGTCGATCCTTTTAATTTATCGGAAAAGAAGAAGCAAGAATCAAAGTTAAGAAACTGAGTGAGTGGTAAACATCAAAATAGTTAGTGGTAAACTGGAAAATTTAGGTAATGGAAAGATAAATAATCAAAATTACTACGAACTATTCACCTTTGGAATCATGTCAACGTTGTATTCCTTGCTCGTACCCAATGCTTCTGGTGGCTTGTCATTTCCCCTAAATCGTTTCCAAAGCTACACAAAATGACATGATATGTTATGCTGAGATTAGCTGCAAGCATTTAATGAAACTAGCACTAACTTATGCCAGACTTCCATTTCCTCTGAGTATCAAGACTGAAGAGTGATGAGCTTTTCAGTGTTATGTATATTTTAATTTCCACGCTGTTAGTAAATAGTTTACCTGGATTAAATTAAGTGAGCTTGACTCTCCTCCATAATAGTCGTTTTTATCCATGTGTAGTACCTGAAAACGTTTAGAGGTTAGATTTAATGTCAGTGATCAATTAGAGAAACTAATGAAGATATATAAAGATCTGGTCTAGAATAAATATAAAGTTGGGGGCAACCATAAGTAAACTGTTTACTTATAAACAGTAAGATTGATGATGTAAACTCTCTTAGACATCACAACCAAATCCAGTTATCAGAGTTAAAATAGGAAGGGCAAAAAGATCCTCTGAGAAAAAGGATCTCATGAATAGTTCTGCTTTACTTAAAATAATCGTGAGAAACAACATATCCGATATATAAGAATCGAGATGTAGTCTGATGATCTCTTATGTTTTTTCATAATAAACATCCTGAAACTATACCTAACAATCAATTCTACTTCAACTTGGTCAGAATTCGGTGGCAGAGACAGAAGCCCCTTACTGATCGCTCTCCCATCTCATACACTATAAAGATCATCCACGTAACCATATTGCCCAAGACGGACGCACCTGATCAGTCTGGTGGAACCTAGTAAATGTTGCTCAAACAATCCAGTTATTAACACTTTGCTAGTGTTTGGCCATAGATTTTGAAATTTTCTGTTTAAATATTTTGAGACTCCACTAAGGAACTTTCAAATTCTTTCGGCATGTCCAATTCCAAAAATTAAATTCAACATCGAGCTGCCAGAAGTTAGAGTTTTAAAATTTTAAATCCAAAATTGAAATTAAAAATGAGTAAATGACAAAAAATTACTTTGAGTCCATTGATGGAGAGCAGGCCGCTGAGAATGCATTCTTTGAGGCCAGTTCCGAGAACAATAACGTCGTATTCTTCATCCATAATTGATGATTGTTTGGTAATCTCTGATAAAATTTGGTTAGGAAGTAGGAATGAATTGAATCAAATTGAAATAAGACTGAGAGCAAAGAGGGCGGGAGAGTTAAAGGAGGGAGAGCAGGTCGCGCTTTCTGCTGTTACAAATTTGAACGGGTCTTTAGGCGAATTGGTAAGAATTTCAACTGCACTACTCTTTTCTTTTTATTGTGCGAAATTATTACATTACTATTTATTAATGTTAAAATTTTAAAAACACATTTCAACTATTATTTTTTTTCTGATTTTCTACCTAAATATCTAATAGGTAAGGTAATATTTTAATAAATAATTAGTAATAATTCAATTAACTTACATGTTGGATAATTTATTTACTATTAACTTTTAAAAAAAATTAATTTAATAAGAAAATAGTATTATCACATGTCGTATGACGATTGATGGATATTCTGACGACATAGTATTAAGCATCCTTTCGTGCTTAATTGGACCCATAGGTTTCGCAGTTCAAAGTAAAGTTGCTTTAATTTGTTCCGTGTATGTTGTACTTTAGAGTTCTTTCTTTTTTGGTTAAATAGATACTGGCATTAAAATTAAAGATTAGTCACTGGGGCCCTTCACACAAGGGCTGAGTTAAGATGGCCACACTCGACCTTGAAATAATATTATTCTATTATAAATTTTCTTAGCAAAAGTAATTTCAATCATATCTGCTTGTAGGTTCTTACAGGCACATATCGATGAAGCTTCCAAAAAGCTGGAACTTTCCAAAGTTATTTGTTGCATGCCTTCCTTCGCGAGTGAAAATGCAAGTCAACAAAATTAAATAAGAAAAATTATCTAAAATGATTTACTGATTTTGTGAGTGAAATATTACTAATAGTTAAATGATTTTTGAGTTGCTCAACTATTAAAATTATCAACCGCTCAAACACTTGAGAAATAGAGAGTTTAACCTACCATTTGATCCATATTATCTCTAATTAAACATTTGATAAATTTTGATATGCTCCTTGAAGAATCAAAGAAATTACTGGTAATAAAAAAAATTTAAGTTAACTTCTGATTAGACTATTGACCCTCGATTCTCGAGAAACTGAGTAGTCCCAAAGTGTTTTGGGGCCTGGTCAATCAGTCTAATCAATTTATACATTTTTCACTAATAATGCATAATAATAGAAAATTACTTGTTCTTGTTTTAGTAACTACATATCTCCCATTTTCACATCAAGCTCAATAAGGAAAACCCAAACTGCAAAGATAAAACAAATTAAATGAGTATAAACCCATGAAAATTGTGTAGTTTCAATTTCAGAATTTAGGGTTTAAGATTTGGAATTCGGGTACTTTTACGTACCCTAGCTTGAGGCTAGTATCCGAGTCATTGTAGTCCTGATGACTATTGACTAAGCTGCGATTATTGGTGATGGAGTCTGCTGAATGTCCTGGCTCAATTGCATTTTGACCTTCTTCATTTAATCTTGCCTGCTAATGAATTAATGATTTAGTTAAGAGGATAATTTTGCAAAAAAGCCATTAACTTCAGAATAATTTACTTGTGATTGGTGTTTCAATTGTGAATTCTCTTCCTGGAGTTGAGCTTCCTGCATATTAACAGCTAGTATAAGGTGGCTAGAAATGTTATGGGGGTAATAAAAATAAAAATGTCTTCTCCAAATCCAAAACAATCCAACACAGATGTTGGCCATATTTTCTCATAATCTAGATATACTGTTCCCTATAATTATTTTCCAAAAATCATTTTTAAATTCGAGTCAAATTTAGTTCCTATTAGAATCAAATTGTATGTCCTAAGTAAAACAACAACAACATATATACTTAGTATGATGGAGAAAGGATAGAACATATTCAAACTTTACCTCTACCTCAAAGTACTAAGCTAAAGAAATCAATATTCAATTGGTTAGTGCATGACTTGCCTTTTTCTTGAGGGAACTGATCTCTCTCATAAACTTGTCACTCTGAAAGACGCAATTAAATCTCAGGTTAATGTAATCAATGTGTTTCTGTAGGAACTTAATCACATAATTGCAGGAGGTGGAGATTAATTAAGCAAATAATAATATAATATACCAAATATAATTTCATAAGTGAGGTTCAAATATGACAGAATATATTCAGACCTGATAGATTCTTGACTCAACAAAATACTTTAGAAGCATGATTATTAGAAAAGTATGGCAGTAAAATACAAATAAAGCATCAGATAATTATACAAGACGTAGAAAAAGAGATGGACCAAATAATACGAGAAGTAGTAATTAAGTAGAGAGGACCTTAATTTTGAGGACACGACTTATTCCTCCCTCGACTATTTTCTCCAATTTCATTAATTCATCCAAGCCAAGTCCTTGCAGCTCTTCTCCATGTAGTTGCCTAGCATAGTAAGTCATAATTTGCAATTTGACTTCTTTACAAAAGACAATAACAGATGCATCTTTAATTTACAGGCATACTCAAAATAAAACCAACAATTACCTTAACTCCCGATTCTTCTCCACTAACTCCCTGCTAAGCATTGCATAGGTTTTCTTCTCGCTCTGGAAAATGAAATATTTTGCTTGGATAGTCAAAGTACAAAAATAAGGTGTCTTACGAAACTTTTTAAGGAAAAAAAAAAATCCTTTTACCTGAAGATTAGAAGATTTCAGCTGTTCTGAACCATCCATATTATCCCTTTCTGACTGCGACTTGTGCTTCTCAATCAGTTGCATCATACTATGCAAGGATACATAAATAAGGAGATAAGCTTGAAATTTAAATAACATTCAACTCCATTAATCATTGACATATATTTGTGTTCAACATCACAAATATAAATGTTTTTATATTACATATATGGATACATAGTGATGGTTGTCAAGTGTGGGATAACTTATCCTATCATTTATATGATAGTGATGAAATATATTATTTCATATATATGACGAAATAACTTATCTCACAATAACTAATTTCGAAATAATTAATCCTATAATAATTTCTTCCCAAGCAAACGACCTTTTAGATCCCATAGAAGATAATTATAAGTAATATTTCATTAAAAAGGTGGAATTTGTTGGCTGAAGATAAGAAGTTTTACCCATTATAACATGTGAAATTTCATTAAGATTGTTTGATTTGAAGACAAGTTATATTAAGATTAGTTATGTTGGGAGTAATTATTATGATATTGTTGTTTGTTGACTATTTGATATGTTGTATTAAAAATAACATACATTGAATTAATTTTTCTTAAAAAAAAAGTTATTTGTATACAAAAATACTCTTCGCCCTATTTAGTACAAATAAAAAAGTTTGAGGAATCTCATGAGATAAAATAGGAGTAATATATTTTTATCTCGAAGCTATCGGAGAAGATTCCTTTCTCTTCAATTTCTCAAATTTTCTATTTTAATGAATGACACATGGTATAAGTTAGATTATTTAATGATTGAGATTTAACTAAACTCTACTAGAGATGTATTTAGTCAATTAAATTTTAACCATTAAATCTAATTTATGTCATATGTCAATCATCATCAAGATAAAAACTTAAAAAAATAGAGAAAGATGAAATGAAGAGGAGCCTCCGCCGAAACTATTATATTTGTCCATCATACAAAATGATCCTAAGGACTCATTTGGTACAAATGATCAAGAATAACTAATCACGGGCATAATTAATTTTAGAATGAGTATATTCTACATTTGATTGGAATAAAATCATGGGATAACTTATTTTTGAAATTTTAATATTATTATTATTCCACATAAAAAGTAAAATAACTTAATCTGAACCAAACGAGACCTAATAATTTAAAATTTTTCCACATGGTTATCCTCTTAACATTTTTGATATTATTTTGGACTCTACTCTCACGTAAGGCTGGCATTGGAATCGGTAGCTACCGATACCAGTTTGGCTCCGTCCCGGTCCAATGCCGGTCCATAGGTTATCGATTACTTCCGGGGGTAAAGGGGTCTGGGACGAGAGGGGGAGATTTTTTTCGGTCAATATCGATATCAATTCGATTTACCAGTTCAAAATTTAAAAAAAATTAAATATCCTGATTATACCGTTGGATCAGTAGGGCCCACCCCAATGGTCAACAATCAACATTTGCAGAGTTGAGCCATTTCTAACGGCTCCTTTAAGTTTTTTTTTCAAATTTTTTTAATTAATTTTTTACTTCCTAATTCCTATATATACCCCCTTAATCAAAATATTTTTTCATACAAATTTTCTCAATCTTTCTCTCAAATCTCAATTCTCAATTATATTCTTCATCTCTAATTCTACTCTCTAATATTATAAATTTTTAATTATATAAATATTTATTATTTACTTTCTCAAATTTTAATTAGTAAATTTCTATTGTCAATTAGTTAATTAGTGTATAAAATTTGTTTGGCTATTTGGAAGTTGGAGAATATTTTGGTGAAGCATCTTCGGAGTTCAAGCTTCAAGTTTTATCAACTTCGGCTTCTACGTCTATTTTTACACAGACGTTCGATACATTCGTTCCAATTTATTAATTTTTACTCTTTAATTGTTACTTCTTGGTTGTTATTTGTTAGTAGTTTACTACTTGGATTATTTTTCTATTATTCATAAATTGAAATTACTATTTTATTAAAAATGGATTTCGGTGGAAAAGAAAAAGGAAAAAGATCTTTTTTTTGATGGAATTGCAAAATCTTTAACCATAAAAAACCAATTGGTAGTTCTTCTAAATCAACTAGACAACCGCCAATTCTTTTAAATACTAATGATTTTACAAAAGTTAATAATATATGTTATGATATCAATTCTAACAAGCAATTAAAATCATGAATTTCTACAACAAATATTTAGTTTTAGTGAAGATTTACCGAAAGATGATTTTGAAATTAATAAAGATGAAGATATTTTTGACAATGAATGAATTGCAACCCCCATATACTGCTACCACTCCCCCCCTCCCGCTCCTGCTCCCCCCCTTCCGCTCCCGCTCCCCCCGTACATCCAGACGAATGTAGTAGGTCTAAACCGCAACGTGTAAAAAAAATCAGTTATTTGACAATTTATGACATAAAATGAATATAAAACAAAGGTTATTTGTAATAAATTTAAACATGTTTTAAACCATAAAACATCGAAAAAGACAGGTGGGACAGGTTATTTGAGAAATCACTTAACGACTTGTTGTTCAATAAAGATTTTAAGTACAAGTTCACTTGGTCTATGCTTGTATGAAAGGTCTTGTTCCAGCCAAGTTGATGGACAAGATTCAACTAAAGGCTGTGGACTTGTGGACTTGCGGTAATCAGTCGAAGGACGGCCATAACATAAGGGTATTACTTACACAAATAAATCGTTACAAAGCACCGACAACTCAAGTCAGACAATCCGAAACAATCAGACATAAATCAGCCGCTAAGAAACGGATAAATAAGTCAAGCAAATTTAAAGCAAATCCAAGAGAGGAAATCAGTTTTGATCAACACAAGATGCCTAACAAATTAAACATACTTTTGAAATTGACACTAAAGTATTCTTGACACTTGATTAATCCTATAAGTTAATGAACATACAATGACACTAGTTAAAAACTTAATTGTCACTGTTCGTACATAGATAATCTTAGAGAAATTAAAACCTTAGATTATGTGAGATATTAATGACAATAACATAATGCTGCTTTTGCTGTACTCATGAAGTAGATCTTATTAAATCGAGAAGTTGATGAAAATCCTACTTATGATAATATGTGTTAATTTATGCAGAAGTATAGCACTTTAGTAATACTATTCTTTATTATCTTACCATAATCATGATGATTAATTAGCATATATTTTCTTAGTTCACAAATTTGAGTACCCCATTCATTATTATCTTTACTTTATACACTATATTTTTTAAAATAGATTCAAGTACAAAACTCTGAAAGATTTCGTACAGTAAAAATAACAAAAGAAAATGATACTAACTAAACTCAACCCAAGCATTATTTCTTTTAATTACTTTTAAAACAAATTGCTTTAAACATATATATACATTTTCTTAAAGACATCAAATGTATAATGGAAACTCTATTTCTTTCTCTTTTAGTAACATCAAACACACCAAATATAGTACTATCAATCTTATTAGCTATTTTTAGCTTTTCTGTTTTCCCCAAGACATATGGAACTCTCCATATATCTGACAGACATCTGACACTCAAGTCATGGGCTTTTCAAAATTCCAAAAAGCAAACAATTTTTTTTTCATTAATTAGTGAAACTGATTTTTGATTTTTGAGACGAAAGTTTTCAGAAACAGCATCATCTCATAGTAGTGTAAGGTCTGCATACATTTTACACTCTCTCCAGACTCCACAGTTTTCCCTGGATATGTTGTTACTGCTCTATAATAAGTAGTCACTAGACCATAATCATATGTACTATATATATTGGTTTGTAAGGAGTAATTCATTTGATTTTATGAATTGTTACTGTATATGGTGAATTAATTAAAAGAAAATTATACCTGGAGCTTGAATACTCAAAAAGTTTTCCAGTAGCAGAAAAAACAATGAGTCCAATATCAGCATCACAAAGAGTTGAAAGTTCTTGAGCTTTCTTGAAAAGTCCTCTTCTTCTCTTTGAAAATGTCACTTGCCTTGCTGTCAAGTTGTCTATCTTCTTGATCTGGATTTTTTGTCTCACCATTTTTCTTTCTTCACCTTATAATATAACCTAATTAATATTATGTTTACACCGATCCCATTTAAATTAAAGTCAAACATTACTTAAGCATAAAGAAGATAAAACCATAGATCTTTAAAAAAATAATACACCAAATAAAATTGACTACAATCAGGACAAGAATCTTTTTTTATATAAATATATTATTAAAAACAGGAAGAATTTTTCAGAATGTTTGTACCTCCTCTAATGGATAAGGAGTTTATATTTTTTTTTTAAAAAAAAGGTGTGAATTACTACTTAAGAAAAGAAAAAAACTGTGTTAATTAATTAACCCTAGAAAAATAGAAGAGAGATTAAGGGAAAGAAACCTGAAATTTCCTAGAGATCTGAAGGTGTGAGCTCAAGAAAAGTGAAGAGGGATTTTTAGAAGCAAAAAAGCTATCTTACAATAGAAAGAGAAAAGCTAAAAACAATTGAGAGAGAAATTAGGGTATTTTTGGTTACTGTAGTAGTAGTATTGAAACAACATTATCTATGAATAGTTAGACCAATAATATATGGAGAGAGAAAGAAGATGATAAAAATGAACCAATTAAATTAAAGAGGTTTTTTCCCCTTTCTATATTGCCTGCAAGACTCCTCTCTATTTTTTTTCTTCATTTTTGTTGTAAGACATAAGTTAAATTTAATTGATTATTTTTTTTCTTTTTATTTAATGGTATAAATTAATTAAATTTAACTTAAAACTTAGAAAAAATAAAGAGAGAGAGGAGCCTCCTCCAGTCTCATCGTAGTTCATTTAAAAAAAATATCATTTTATTTTGAAAATAATTAACTTAAATTTTTTTTTATTTTTAATAAAATTATTTTCATCTATATAGATATTTAACAATTGTTTCACATCAAAAATTTTTATTAAAGATTTTCATCTATATAGATATCTAACAATTGTTTCAGATCAAAAATTTTAAAAATCTTTTTTTTAAATATCATATTAATTCAAAAAATGTTATATAAAATACGAAAGCGTATAGGTATATATATCACTTTCATTTTCTCTGTTTGTTGGGGTTCTTTTTTACTTTCCATATATGCTTGGCTTTGAGTATGTGTGAGTGAGTGTTGATTCTTTTACGAAGATTCCTTTTTATGGCCAAAAATACCCAGCGTTTTCTATATGGCGAAGCACACTATAATTATCATTTTCTTTCCCCTATTGGTAATTCCGTAATCATAAATATCATATCCCCCAAATCCCTCCAACAATTTCATTTCTTCATTTTTTTTTAAATTGACTAAAATAAAAAATATGTGGCATAAATTAAGGTAACTTTTTTTCAATAAAAGTCACTAAATATTATTTCCAAAACAAAAATCAAACAATTTTAAATACTAAAGTTTCATTAGATAACTCGTATTTTTATTCTTTTTTAAAAAACTAATAAATGAAATTTAACTAACTAAAAAGCTCCGACAATTGAAATATTTCATCAATAAGCATGATTTATCTAGTGAATAGTCAATACCTTCAATTCCAAGTTGCCGAATTTCCTTTTTATATATTTATGAACATCCAGCAAATTTCATTGGGTTTTTAATTGACTTGGGTTCATAGAAAAGTTATCTAGTATTGTCTCAAGAGTAAACAACACACGTGTCACTACTTTAGGGCTTAATTACGCGCTTCCATTTTGGTTTTTAAAAATTATTTTTTGTGCCATATATATTTTACAGTGCACTCAGATACATGTATCTAGTGCAGTCAGATACATGTATTTTAGAATATATGTGTCAAAGTAAATTAGGTTCAATTTATCCGGACAAAATGTATTCAAGTGTGATTTGCGCGTATTTGAGATACACTAACTCTTTGTTTGGATGGTTGTGATTTATTATTTCATAATGTATTGTATTATATTGTACTATATTGTATTGTATCGTACTGTATTATTGCAATGACTACAACGTTTGGATAGATTGTATTGTTCTTCATCATTACATAAGGTCATGCATCCATAATTTGAATGATAAATCTACAAGAAATTGAAAAGGTATGGTGGATTCCATGAAAAGATAGGGTAAATGATAAAGTAGAATTATTGAATAAATAAATAAAGTAAAAAATAAGAAGAAAATATTAAAGTAACGATGCAACCACATCAAATCGGTCATTACATAAAATGGATTTTTTTTCTCGTTACCTAACGATAAAATTAAACGGTAAGATACAACGGAATTTAAATAACAATCAAAACAAACATTGTACTTAAACTAACAATGCAATGCAATACGATACAACGGGTAACAACCATCCAAATAAGGGGTAACTCTCTCTCGTTTATTTCCTCTATCGCTCGTCTCTCTCCCTCTTTTGCTTACATCTCTCCCTATGTGTCTATATTTTAGAATGTATCTAATATCTCAATATATGTATGTAATTATTAATTAGTGAGATAATTAAGTGATTATCTAAAATTAATATCTATCCGTTATTAATACATAGAGGCACAATGGAATAAGAAAGCAAATTCATTTTTGATACCAGAACATATACCAAAGAGATTTATGCTAGGTACAAAAAGAACTAGTAAAACTTATTTGTCCAAACCTTGATAATTCATCATGGTACATTGATAAGATAAACTGAACCAAATTACTACTTGCTGTATTAATTAACTATAATGTAAATATTACTATCATATAAAAGATATATAATAGTCATATATTACTTTTAATGCAGAGACGATGGATATATGACAAAGGGTTTAACGTAATGCAATACTTTTTGTTCAAACTTTATATATATCATATGAGTTCCACGTCGTTTCCTTGAAGAATAGAGAGCCTCTTTAAAATAACTTAAATAATTCTGACTTAGTTTTTAAAATTAAATTAGATCAAAAATTTATTTCTTATATATAGCATTAGATTAGGGACATCCCGATTTCTATTTTTGATGCCAAATTTTCATATTAAATTATCCACACATTAAATGTCAAACTCCAAAAAGATTGAAAACTTTTTTTTTAAACTATTTTTTGGAATTAAGTTAGAATCAAAAGATTTATTTCTTCACAATATAAATTTTAAGAAAACTATTCCATTAAATATGTATGAAAAAAAAAGTAAATTCAGAACCATCTAGACTTACAACGTAATGCTTAACGTGATTGTTGTGAGTATAGAATCCATACATTTAGAGGTTCTGAAAAAATAATTGCAGTTGCTGTTGGTATTGGTAGTGAAATAAGAGATATTTTTTGAAGTGCTCCCACTGCCCTTTCCATTTTATGTGAGTTTTTTCTAATTAGTTCGTTTTGGGAAAAAATTTCATCTTATTAAACAAACAATAATATATTCAGTCGGATTTCATAATTAAGATTTGGAAAAAATAAAATGTACGCAGATTTTATTACTATCTCATAAAGATAGATAAATTATTTTTGAGACATTTTCGTCTCAAGAATCAAGCCCCATATCCTCTTATTAAAATTAAAAATTATTTAATTTTAATTTTTCTTCTTAATAAAATAATTTTTAATCATAAAAATATATTAAAATAATTTTAAATTATAAATTTTAAAAATATTATATCAAATCAAATAATATGAGACGAAAAAAACAAAAAGTAGTATTTTATATAAAAGGAAAGTGAGAAAAAAGATGAATATTTGTGGAAGTGGGAACTTTACCGTACAGGTGACAGATGACAGTTGAGAGAGGAGTGATGAGTGAACACAAATAAATTTATGACTTTATTGTACCCTCGTACCTGTCAATGCTCCCCACTTCCTATACTTACCCCCCTCGTTCTCATACGCGTTCGAAATTTATTTGAGCCATAAATAATAAAATAAATTATAATTTTAATATATTTAATATTTATTTAGATTGACTTATTTTATATACTTTTAAGATATTTTAAAATATTTAGATAAAATTAAAAAATATTTATAAATATTTATTTTTAAAGCAAAATAATAAAATAAGTCAAAAGTTATAAGTTAGAAATTTTAACACATTTAAATGGGCTCTTAATGTATTCTTTTTCGTTTTTTTTAAAAAAAAAGGATTACGTTGAAACTGTTAGCGTTTGATTTTGATGTAAAATTCTTTCACTTTATAAAATGAAAGAAATTCATCTACTTTATAAAATGAAATTTTTTCTTCCACTTTATAAAGTGAATTTTTTTCTACTTTATAAGAAAAAATTACTTTATCAAACTTTACAATTTCTATTTCAAATTTCATCGCGCTACACTAGGCCCTAACATCCAACAATTCGACACCACATTAAGAATTTGAAGGTCGATTTTAATCTAAAAATATTCTGCTATAGATTGATTTAAGTTCACATTATCTTTTTCTTTTTTAAAAGTTTACACATAAAACTAGTAATGATTCTATTAGTTATATTATTTTGTCTTTAGTTGTAATTTTTTTTAAAAAAATCGATATTGGTTAACCATTAGAATTTTTAATAACAACTAAGATTTGAATGCGTGGGTGGTTTTCTCTCACCCTCCACATCTGTTGATTAGTTAATTATCGATAATTAAGTGAAATTTTTCTATGTGCAAATATATATGATCACTCTTCAAATTAACTTTTAAAATTTTAATACGGGATCAAATTGTTAGATTATCCGATTGGGGACTAGAATATAAAATTTGATGAAAAAAGTGGAAAGTGTGATAAAGTAAACTTTTCTTTATAAATTTATTAAGCCTAGAAAAAATAGTACATAAAGCTAATTGTAATGGAGAACATCTTTCTAGCTTACTAAAATACGTAATAACAATAAAAAACATTATAGCAATACCGTAAGCTTACGATTTTTAATTTAATCAAACCTAAAAAATATTTTTTTTCTTTGAATTGGGATTTGCATTTTGATTCGATGAAGCTTACGCACATATAAATCAAAAGGGCAAACAGTATTTATCAAAGTATTTATGAAGTTTAATGCTTTCATTAGCTCTGATCTAATAAAAACTTGGAAGCAAATCATGAAAAGTGTGTGTTAGTATTGAGATATTTGTTTCTACTTTATGAAGAGGGGACCATTTAGTACATACATCAAGATAATTATCAAAATAAGAGATATAAAAGTCATAGTTAAAATAACATTTTGATACCAATTCATTGGTGCAAACTATCTGTCCATTTGGCCACCAGGGAAGTTAATGAGAACGATGAAGATTCAACTTAGTTTAATGGACTTTAATTTAGCTAATGGGCTACAGGATCTTCGAATGCAACGTCATCAAGATATTTTTAACTAGTTTGGATGGTTGGATTTGTTGAATTTTAAAATGTGTGAATAGAAAATAAAGAGTTGCAATCTTTTTAAAAAATTGTGACATTTTTATAAAATTGTGAAAGATTGTGTTTTTTTTTTTGATAAGACACAGTAAACCTATGTTCACACTACTCTTTGTTGTCTATAAATAGAGAAGTTTTTCTCTCATTTTTAACAACAAATTTAATTTGTTGAATTATTTTTCTCTTGCACAAAAATAAATTCTAATGTACTTGACTATCATTGAGTGGGTTAATTAGCTGACATCGTGATTTAAGGAAACGGTATGCATTCAGTGGGTTTAATTTTTTTCTTGTCAATTTTATTTTTATTTTTTCTTACATATTTTGTTTTTATTACTAGTTTTAATTTTTTATTTTGAATACTTGCTAGCATCTTTATGTCTGTAACTTCCATAAATTTTTTTATATAACATTTTTGTTCTAAATATTTTAATAATATAAGTTGAACAAGAGATTCGAGTCATAAAAATAAAAACATAATTTTTTTTTCATAAATGTTGTACAATAAATGAAAATATCTACCTACCCACCCACGCCCATTCCCCCTCACCCTACTTTTTCATATATTTATATAACATAAATTTTATCAACAATTTTCGTGATATAAAAATTTTTAAAAAAAAGTTTGTGCTGCTAAATTGAATTTTCGTTAAATAAGAGAAAACCGAAAACACTCCATGTCCCTGATCCCACCTCAACAACCACCAAAATAAAAAAGCATGTGCTAAAGGACTGAAATTGATGATAGTGTTTCTACTTCCGTTCATTTTATGTGTACTAAAGAACATAATGAAAACTATTGGATTGTGTGATTTTAAATTAAGGATATATATAATGTACTAAAAAATTTATTATTATATTATTTAATTTTGTGATTTTAGATGTATCATATAATTTTATAAGAATGTAAAATAAGTGAATCTAACATTTTAATTAATTTGATGAGTTTAAAAATATTTTCACTTATTCTCTAGTGTGACTTGAACCCTCATCATATTTATTAATGATGGAGGTGCTTAAAACACTTGAGCGAGCCTTACTTGTCGACTTATGAATTGAAAATCTTATAGTTATCAAAGTTTTATTATTTTTCACTTATATATATTTATGTTCCATGGAAAAAAATACTCGTTCTATTGAAATTATATATGAATAATTACTCTAAGATAATAATAACTGATAAAATAATTATTTGATAAGATAGTCAATATGCAAAAGCTATTTAAATTATATTCTCGATCTCATTTTATGTGATGACATGTGATTAATTATGGAGTTTTTATGAAGTTATTTTGGCTTGTATTATTATATTATAGTGGTGGAAAGTAGACAGTAGAATGAAATCAATGGAATATATAGCAAGGACTAATAAATTACAATTTTGATTTCGTTCGTCTAATGAACATTGTACAAAGTAATACTATTATTAGCGTAAAGGAAGTGGTTTTTCCAGGCAATGGAACATTTTGCAACTTCAAAAATATTTTTGGAATATTACTTGACATTCAATTGCCAGAATATATTCCCCACACACACCTTGTTTGCTGTAAAGAAAAGTCTCATTTTTCTTGTGGTAAATATAAAAACAACCAACGAGAGTAAAACTTTCTTCATATAGCCATGGACTTGAATTTTACAAGCAAAAAAGAAGACAAAGACTTGGATGTGTTGATAATGGATGATCAACTTGACAAGCTTTATCAAGCTTTTAATAGTTATAAGAAAGAGAAGTCCATGGATGATGTAGATCCTAAAGACTTTATGGACAAGTACTTTGCTCAAAATAATTATGATTATCTTCACAATGACGTGCACTCCACTATGATGCAAATTTCCAGGGACTTTGAAGGAACAGAGTCAATGGATCAATTGGGAGAAGATGTACATGACTCTAGCAATGTCCATCCGTCTTATTGTCCTTTTGGATGTTATGAAGGAGATGGTAGTGGAGGCTCTTCAAATTATGATCGTCTTGATAATGATGCACAATCAAGTACTATTATGCAAATTTCCAAGGATTTTGAAGCATTTGAAAGAACAAAACTCAGTGCAGCTGCAAAACCATTAGTAGATTTCGATGACCAAGTCCAATTGGGAGGAGATGTAAATGAAGCTGAAAGGATGATAGAGGAAATGAGCCATGCAAATCCGTCTTACAATGCAAGTGATTCGTCGAGTCCTGTTATAAGGTACTTCTTCTGTGGCCAAACGAAGGGTTACAGCCATCGCAGAAAGAGGCAAAAAAGGAAATACAGAGGAATCGTCATGAGTGAAGAACAGAGGCTTATCAAAATGGCGAAACAAAAAATTATGAACAGAGAAGTTGCAGCTAGAACACATGAGATGAGAATGGTAATCTAGCTAAATGCTTTCTTTTGTTTAGTTATCTAGTAAATTTTTATGAATATCACCAAAAATATCACTGTAAAATCGACGTTTATTTTTATGTTTATAAGGCTCGTGAAGCATATTTGGAGGCTCAACATTTGGAGCTTCTCATGCAGAATGATTTCTTGAAGAAAATGGCGACGGTAAAATTTATTATTAACCAATCATTCACTTCTTCATTACTTTCTTCGTTCACCAAAAATTTACTAGTTTAACTTTTTACTTTTAGTTGTCATTTTGATAAATCATAGAAATGCAAACAAATATTTTATACTATATCTTTAATTTATTGTTATTGAGTCAATAATTTTAAAAAATATAGTGAGTGAATTTTATTAATTAATAGAGATAAAATAAAAAACTTACTATATCAATAATTATTTTTTAATAAGTATACCAAATTTATATTTGACGATTAAAAGTAAACGAGAGGAGTATTTTGTTATTTTAATTTGAAGTATCAGTTTCTTAAAGTATTTTAACTTTTAACTTTTTTGTGTGTGTTTAACCAGTTTTTGGAAAATCATAAGAGAGTAAATGTGCCGCCTGAACCATTGAGAAGGACCATCTCAGGACCAATATTGATCCAATGACATTAATCCACATAGAATTGAATGGGAAAAAGGAAAAGGTTACGTACTAGTATTATTTAGCATGCTACAAATATTGATAAAAAACTATCCTTCCTTTGCGCTGAGCACTAGTACTATTTAGCATGCTAGAACTATTGATAATGAATAGTCTTATTTAATTAGGCGGCTTGACATTAAAATCGATTGATCTTTAACTTTTGTGTTTTAAATAGTTAGACTTTAGTTTTGTTTTTTTAGTAATTGAATTTATGTTTAGTTCGGGACAAATGTTTTAAATGTACGAGGCACAATTATCAAATATTATCTTATAATATAAAAATATAAATTTATATTTCAAAAAAAAAATACTTATTTTAAATAATAAAAATTAAAGAGTGGCACAAAATAGGATCAGAAGTGCAAATGACCTTCCAAATGATCTAAAGTGCAAATGACCCATTAAACTTCATTCATGTCTTTTTTTTTCAATTTTTAATTCACACGTGCTTTATAGATGTCATGAACCGCAAAGAAAAGCTTCACTCAACTCTATTTTAAGATGGTATTTAATTTTTGCTTTCAAATTTGATAATATTTAATTTTTGTCATATCATATATTTTAATTAAAGAGAATAGAAGTCAAATATATTTTCAACATTAAAATAATAAAGAGTTTTTTATTTAGCATAAATTTATATTTTCATAGCATAATATACTATAAATTATGTTATACTATGTAACTTAATTCCTACGAAACTTATATAGAGGGAGGTAAAAGTTTAGTTTCAGAACCCACAAGTTATGTTGTAAAAGCATAGTTTAGTTCCTATACAATTTATGCTGGATAAGATAAATATTCAATTTCAAAACTCACAATTATGCAGTAAAAGACATAACTTAGTTCTTACAAAACTTTATACCGAGCAAATTGGATCATAAAAATATTACACAGCTTATGCCATATATCTTAATTCCTACAAAATTTATGCCAAGTGAATTAGATTAGAAAAATACTATACAACTTATGCTACATAACTTAATTCCTACCGAAATCATGCCAAGTAAGGCAACCATTTTCTAAATTTATATCAGCAAATTAGGTCATAAATAAAAACACTTTGATCCATAATTTTTTATTAAATGAGCATTGAAGGCAGAAATTAAGGAGCATCATATTAAAAGAGCTTGAAAAAAAAAAAGAAGAATGGTTTGGATCAATACGAATTGGGCCTCACATCATCTAAAGTGGACTGGAACTTCAACTTCAAAAAATATTTTAGGAGGGACAATTTGCTCTATATGTATATACAACAAAATAATTAGTGTATAATAATAGTCATAATATTTTACATAAAAAAATAGTTAATCATGAGGTTTAACCATGCTAGAACCATGTCTAAATGAGAAAAAAATCATGGGTAAAGCTGTAATTTTTGTGGTGATATTATATATATATGCCTTCTCAAGATATTTCTCACAATAAAAATGAAGACAACATAATGGAGCAATTTTTTACCACTTTCATACATTTGATAAAAAAGTTACTTTTATTACGCCTGTAAAAGGATGTATCATTTACTTCCAACCCAAGCACAAAAGAATGATCTAACGACAAGAGTAATGGAAAATTCAAACGCATCACCTATCACCTATCACCTAAATAGTATAGATGGTAAAGAAAAATTATTTGGATAAATAAAATTACAGTATTGAAAAGTTAGTAAAAAATTTTCGCCATACTTTACAACCAATCATTTATATTATATAGAAACAAAGACAATATTAGTCCGCTAATGCCTATCTAATAATTAGAAATAACATAAATTCGATAAGCATACACGTGCAACGTACGTGCAGTGAATCTAGCATGTATTAAAAATGTATATTTATCCATATTCATTGTTTTATACAATGCGTATATAATTATGGATACCTCTTTAAGGCTAAATAACTAAGGTGGTTCATTCATTTTAATACAAACACGTGTAATATGTCTTTGTGCATGTATGATAGACGTCTGTTTACTCCACTGGTTATCTTTCTCTTTGGGCATGTATGGTAGGTGTTTGTTTACTCCATTAGTTATCTTCCTTTTTGTGCATGTACGACAGGTGTCTATTTACTCTACTGGTTATATTTTTCTTTGTGCTTGTATGACAGGTGTCTATTTACTCCATTAGTTATCTTCCTCTTTGTGCATATATGGCAGGTGTCTGTTTATTGCACTGGTTATCTTCCTCTTTGTGTATGTATGACGGGTGTCTGTTTACTGCTTCCTCTTTGTGCACGTGTGACAGGTGTCTGTTTATTGCTTCCTTTTTGTGCATGTGTGATAGGTGTCTGTTTACTGCTTCCTCTTTGTGCATGTGTGACAGGTGTCTGTTTACTGCTTCCTCTTTGTGTATATGTGGCAGATGTCTGTTTACTATTTTCTCTTTGTGCATGTGTGGCAGGTGTCTGCTTACTGCTTCCTCTTTGTGCATGTATGACAGATGTTTGTTTGCTGCTTTCGCTTTGTGCGTGTATGACAGGTATATGTTTACTCCCTTAGTTATATTCCTCTAGATTTCAATTTTGATTCAAAAGGTTCATTATCAAAGCTCTATCAACAAATCTCTATGACCATATATTTCAGTTTCCTCCATATTCAAAGTACAATATTTCAAGAATAGAATTTAACTGTATTCAAATCTTCATCCCAATAAATTTTCATCAGTTGAAGTTTAATTGAATTGGCAGGAAGAAATGGAAAATCAATTAGATGGCCACTTTGATACTCAATGTAGATGAAGGAGATGAGAAAGATGCAGAGGGTAATGAGGATCTTAACTTTCTTAGACGAGGAAGAGGCTGAGATTTGAAGTGATGAGTGAAATCTTAAATTGCAAATAACAAGAAAGACAAAAAAAAGAACAAATCATTACGACCAAAACATGAATGATAGTAGAATATTTAACAATTGATTAATCATTATTTATTTGGATTAAAAATTACCAAGGAAAACATGTTTATGTAGCATTTAGAAGTTGGTTATAAAAAAATGTAGCATTAAGAAGTTAGATTAAATAGTACTAAAATTTTAGATATAAAATCCAAGAGGAAGAAGAAGAAGTAACCATAAATAATTATTAATAACGAAATTGAAAGAAAAGCAGAGAAGCCGTTAATAGTGAAATTAAAAGAAAGAAAAACAATATTTAACTAATTTTAATAATTTTAAAAATTGTCAATTTTTATGTAAAATAAAAGGCTGAGGGATCTTTGGCGTAATTTTCCCATTTTAGAATTGCAAGTTGGCAACTCATACTTGATTGAAGATGTTATTGGCAACACTTAACTTTTCCTTTTCATGTTTCACTGAATTTTTATAAAACAGAGAAAATATCTTGATTAATTTTATATATACAAAATTAGAAATAAATGGGAGATCAAGCGAAAACATGTCGATAAATAATAAAATTATTCTTAAAATTTATAATTTCTTAATTCTTATACTAAATTTATAATGCGCAAATATTATTAGACCGAAGAAGTAATAAAATGCAACCATCATAAGTTGTGATTTACAACTGTTATTACTGAAGTTTTCTCATATTTAAGGGATTCTACTTCATATGTGTACACTTTTTTTTAAACTTATAAAATATACTTTGATATTTTTTTAATCAGTTATTTGAAAATCTAATAATAATTGTTTTTAAATTATAACTTTATATTTTGGCATATAAAGACACTTGATTAAAGATTTTATCTCATTTTTCATAGATCTCACCTTTAGTTCTTTGGAATTTAATCCTCAACGATATAAGTAAAAAGTAACTTTGCATATTACAATAAAATTTTGTAATTCTATTTCTCAACTTAATATCTTAATGACGAAGTTTGGACACATGCCTATATCTTGGAAATGTAATTCTTTTTCTTCGAGTTTCTAAAGTTGTCGCTTTCTTAATTGTTTTTATTGAGAATGTAATCTATATTTCTCAATTTGAACGTATATATATACGTTATTCAAATTTATTATATGCCAAGTTTGATTGTCCATTTGAAATCACAATAAAAAACTAAAAGAAAATGATGAGTTAAAAGAAAATGATGATGAATAGATGGATAATTGGATGTTGTGCATATGTTATTTAACTTCATCAAGCTTTAATGATTAGTTTTAACAAAAAAAATTTTGACAATCAATTAATTATCAAATTGTTAATAATTAATAATTGATAAAATAAATTAATCATATTCAAAATCTAATTGAATCATCCAATAAGCACGTGTACATCTAAACGTTGAGCTAATATGCAACCAAATTGATTTATAAAATTTTTTTATCAAAATATTTTTTCAAAACACATCTTTCTTATTTGATAATTATAATAATCATAATAAAGATTAAAAAATTATATTAAATAG
>JAOTQJ010000001.1:33498197-33514288 GCA_025642045.1 Solanum sejunctum | reverse complement strand
TTAATTTTTTTAAAACAATTGCTGACTTCAACTATAATTTTGAAATATTACTCCTAATAAATTATTTATTCATTTAATTATGATTTCACTATATCATCCCGATGAATTATTTTAAGTTAGGCAAATACTGAAATTAGAATTAAATTTTTTTTCTTTAAACTAAAATAAAATTAAATAATTATTTTAATATTTTTTCATGATTATCCATTTAATAAAAAATATTTTGTGAACTTGTCAGTTGGGGCAGCCAAGCAGACAACTCTCCATTGACGTGTCTGCTTAAGTTGGTTGCTTCTCTTATCATTATGCAATGTCCATAAAAATATTTCGTGAATTTTTTTATTTAATCTCTTTAAAGCAGTTGCTGACTTCAACTATGATTTAACAATATTACCCCTAATAAATAATTTTTTCAGTAACTTCAACTATGATTTCACTATATCAACTCGTTCAATAATTTTAAATTAGGTAAATACTGAAATTAGGATAAAATAATTTTTTCTTTAAATTGGACAAATAAAATTAAATAACTATATTAATATCTTTCTGTGATTATATTTGTGTCAAAAAGAAAATACTACAAATACACATATAAAAATTTATAATTTAATCAATATTAATAATATTTATTGGATATCAATTTTACACCTAATAAAAAAATTTAATAGCATTTAATTATATCATTAAAAAATAAATTTATAAATAACTATTGAGCTGGTGCATTACACAAAATATTCGTAACTAGTTTTTAAGAGAGGTTCGAATGAATCCTTTTATAAAATAACCAAATTAACTTATTGTAAAGATTTTAAGAGAAGTTTGCATGGTTTTCATTTTTTTAGAATTTGATTTTAAATAAAAATTTCATGCAAGAAAGTTTAAGTGAAAAATAATTAGATAGATGAGTGATTTTGTAAGTAAAATATTTATAGTTTAGTGACTTTATAAGTAAAATATTTAAAGTTGAATGACTTTTGAAGTAAATATCAAAGTTGAGTGACTTTGAAAATAAAACGTATATAGTTGAGTGACTTTTAAAGTAAAAATTAAAGTTGAGTAATTTTTCGTAATAAAACTCCTTAGTTGAGTGGCAATATTAACTTTGATAATTATTAAAAAAATTATTTGGTAGCTTATTTAAAAATTAGTTACGGAAAAAGGGCCTAAAATGCCCTTGAAGTATTAAAAATAATACAAAAATACCATCCATCCACTTATAGGGCCTAAAATGCCCTTCACATTTGTAAATTTTTTATTAAATAATTTAATAATTATTTTAAACACGTGTCAGCCAATCAAAATTTATTTTTTTAAAAAAATTATCAATTAAATTTGACTCATTTAAATTATCCAAACTCTTTCAAATTTACCCGACCCGCCCTATCTTTAATCTAACCCCCCAGCCCGACCCCCTTATTTGCTCTATCTTCACCAGTTAAAGAAGCAAAATAGGACCCCGCCCAGTTCCCTCAAATAGTTGATTCTCCATGGAAGATTAGTAATTTCTAGCATCTGTATTATCCCCTCATTTGCAGACAACAATTGGTTAAGTAGTTGTATAGATCTTTAGGTCATTAAAAACACCAAATCTTGGTCAAATGGTCATTAAAAGCACCATTTGCTCTCCATGTACACCATTTTTAGTTTCAGTGTAATTAAATCTTGATTTTCATCTTTTTGCCTGAGAACACAAATGCATTAATATCTTTTGGTCATTGGAAAGAGCAAATCCATCTATTATCAGGCTTGAAACTTCTGGCATCTGGTTTAGGATCTCCATCGATATTTAGAAAGAGTTTCAACTTCTTATGCATTGAAGGTATACTCAATGCTAAGTAGATCAACCACAACGAAAAAAAATTAAAGTATTTTTCTTTCATGCTAATAATAAAATCGATTCTCTATGGACAGAAAGGGAAAAAAAGGAGGCATCACTAAGATATAAAATGCATAAACAAGTTTTCTAAAGAAGAATGGCGGAGAAAAGGGGTTAATTTGGGGAATTCTCTTTTGCTTCTTTTAAGTTTGATTAATGGTGAAGATAGAGCAAGAATGAGGCAGATTAGGTTAAATATGGGGCGGGTCAGGGTAAAAATGAGGTGGGTTTGAATAATTTGGGTGGATCAAATTTAATTATAAAAATTTTTTAAAAAATTAAATTTTGACGATCGATAGTCGCCACATGTTTAAAATAATTATTTAATAAAAAAATTATTAAAGAAAAAGATATTTTTGGCCCTAGGTGGATGTGAAGGGCATTTTAGACCCTATAAGGGAATGAGGGCATTTTTACACCACTTTTAATAGCTCAAGAACATTTTAGGCTCTTTTCTGAATAAGTTATGGAGGTATTATATACTATTTAAATAATACCATATTTGATAGCTAGTGAAGAAATAAATTATCCATATATAAACTTACATAAATCACATAGTATTCATAGTTAATTACATTATTTCTTTACTTTTTTTAAATTACAAAAATTCCTCAAAATTTATGAAATTCAAAATACATCATCAAACTTTCGAGTACGTCACCAAATATCCCGGATACATTGGTAAGAAATGTAACAGAGAAGATAGGATATCTAAATATATAGAAAAGGAATGTATCTGACAAAAAATCTATGTATCTGAAAGGGGGAATATAGCAAAAAAAAAAAATAGATGTATCAGAGAGCGAAATAGAGATGCAATAATGAGAAGAAAATGATCTATTCGAAAGGAGATTTTAGAAATTTTTTACATGATTTTGCTGATCAGAAGACTACTGGAAAAGAAAAGAATCGTAGGCGAGATCTATCGACAGTCAATTCCCCACCGGGAATTTTAAAAACTATGATAAAGTAAAATATGTAACTAAGTAATTTTTCCTTAAAATATAGTATTTGGTTTATAATTCAAAACCCCACATAACTAATATATGTATAATCAATTACGAGAGAATTTATGTACTATTTTAAAGATAAAGATATAACTTTTTCCTCAAACTTATCACGAAAAGTCAATTATACGATTAAATTATTATGATTACCTATTACACACTTGGATTACTTAAAAATGAATTTATTTCTACCTTAACGCACATACAATCAGTCACATGTGTTCACACTCGCACCATGTTGTCAACATGTCACTACCAAACAACCTCTAATGTAATTGTCATGTGGTCAAATAATCCCCAAGGAAAATAGCTTTACCAAGCGCTCAACAAGTCTACTGAAATCTTAATTTCACCACCAACAAAAAAAAATCATTAGCAGCATCACACAGCACATTAAGCCTGTTTAATGGATATTTTCAGTTGGCTCTCACCATCTCATTTGCCGAAGCAAAGAGCATTTTATCAAAATGGTTCACTGTACATGTAAGGGAACACACATCTATACAAAGGTAACATTGTTGCTGAACATGTGAAAAGATATGTACAAAACCGATCCTGCATTCCGCTTGTGGTATGCACAACGTTGGGCACCAAACAGAAACGATCGTTTAGACTGGAAACTGTGTTTACCAGCGGCAAATTCCAGGTTTCTCTGTTCGCAAAATGGAAATCATCTCGTCGTACTTGGAAGCATATACAAAGCCCCATAACTGCATGCCACATGATTATTGCATATCACATTCAAAGTTAACTTCTAATGTTAGATGCATATTGCACTCTTAAATGTAACGTCTCACGTAGCTGAGCGCAAACAAACTGCCGTGACAAGTACAGGAATGTGCATATGCAGACACAGATGAGGCAAACCTCAAAACACACACATGCAAACACACTCCGAGATACAGTTGTGAGACTACCTCAACTTCCTTAACTTCAAAGTCTTCAGTATGTGCCAAACAAGAATTTCCGTAAGTTTCTGATGTTGCACTTGAACCTGTTAGCCTGGAAAAGTCAACAGGCCACAGAGGTAGAAGTTTGTTGAGCTACTATATCTGAGTGAAAGATATCTTTAACATAATAGATAGAATTTTCCTTGCCCCTTGTTTTTTCAACTATGGGCAATTAGTGGAAATATGTTGGAATCATAAAATCTGGTTCTACAGTAAATATATTAAGACAAAAAGGTGAAGTTCATCGAGAAAGAAAAATTTTAAACATGGCAACCAAAAACGGGACAGAGGATTAAATCTCAAGGGGCTGTGGCATTTATTTCCTCTAATTTCTCCCTTTAATGGAGAACATTATGACACTAAGTAGGAAACAATTAAAAAAACATACATATACAAAGCAATAATAAGGATTAAATGAAGGCGAAAAAATCTTACAGATCCCCATCTAAGTAGAGAGCAAAATGGCTACCGCCTCCCAAAGCTAAATACTCCGTGGAGCAGACAGTGAAATAGCGGTTGATACCTACTTACGCGAAAGTGTGAATGTCATAAGTAATTGATTTGAATTCCAATCGGTTCTGAGGCTTGAAGAAAAACATTATCATTCAAAGCAAAAGCAACTGAATAATCAAAGTCAGAAGCAGAAACAGTGGCAATCATGCCAGGATGGGATAATAGTGATTTCAGAGAGAATAAATGACTAATTTCTGGAAAATAATAAATTCTTGATCATTACATCTTTGGTATCCACTAAGAAATCTGCATTTCATAGCTTGTATGGTCATACTCGACCAGCCAAAATTTTCATCATCTTAAGATGACAAAAAATCAGGTAACCAACAAATTTAAAATATTTCAACAGCAAGATTTACCATAAGAGGACCACTATTTCATTTCTCCTTTGGATCATTAATACCCCAAATGGAAAAGGATAAGGACATGCTGAACCAGCCCACTCCCATCCCCATGTATAAAATAAATTTGTTACCGACAGAAAACAAAAACAAAGAACGGAAATTTGTTCTACAAACTTAAAATGTCTGGTAGAAGTACAAGGAAAAGAGAGATACCTGTGGGACGAAATATGACAGGCTGTCCAGATACATTTGAGAAAACAAATGAATTATTTGTACCCTGTCAAAATACCAAAATCAAACCAACATGACAAACAGATAATCAAAGGCAAAGGAGACACGTTTTAAGTATTCTGCTCAGAATTACCTGATATCTTCTCTTCGTTGTTGGCTTTAAAGGTGCCTCAACTAGCCCACCAAACACAGCACCATTATGGTCCCCCACAACCTATAAGATTTGGATGACATGAGAGAAAACACAACGAGAGTTACATGCCAGATTTAAGTTTTAACAATCTGTAAGTCTCAAGTCTTAATGGCAAAGTCCAGCATTCACAGTCCTGGAAAAGCAAGACACACCAGACACCGATAAGAATGCTTTTAACTTCAATAACACAGATATACAGAGAACTCGGACCCTTACAAAAAGAGCAGCCCAAGGTTACCAGTTTCCAGAAAAAAAACAAGCAAAAAAAAGGAAGCACAGCCAGCAAGAAATCAAAAACTGAAGTGAAAAATATACTGCCCTTCAACTTTAACAATGGCACACATCGAACATCACAGGCGTTTCCATCTCAAGATCTATCATTTTTACTTTACAATGGCACACATCGAACATCACAGGCGTTTCCATCTCAAGATCTATCATTTTTACTTTTTCGAACCATAACACCTAACCAGTGCAATTCCTCAAGTGGAGCATGGGAGGGTGGTGTGTACAGAGCCTTACCCCTACCTTGTGAAGATAGAGAGGTTTTTTCCAATAGACTCTCAGCTCAAGTAATGCATATAAAAAACAAGCCAAAAAAATGAAAATACCTAAAATACCTAACCCAGAATACTTGAGTTCCATAAATATTAGAAGGAATAAATTACCATATTGTGAGTTTATTAGCCACGAGAAGCACTGCTTAGATCTTGTTATGAAACGATGACACCTTGTCTTTTTAGTGAGAGATAATCTAGCTGACCTATACTTGGTTTCTGGAAATATGATTTGGACAGTAACAGCAGCACTAATAAGATAAGGCATAAAAAGATAGCAAGACTTTGAAGTACTTGAACATATATTAATAAAACAGTTGGGTTCTATTCCACATACAAGCAAGCATGGGGATTCTACTCTTTTTTAAGTTCAACAGTTAATGATAAAAGGAAAGGAGATTATCTGGTGGTTTCTTCACAAAGTGAAATATACACACACACCAACACAAAATATACAACTTATTCATCTAGACCATACGCAGTCAAACAATTGTACAAAATGTAAGTCAAATCTATTCTTTGATGTGTAACTCATGGTACATAATTCTGAGCAATACATATCCATTTACAAGTATCCAGTTAATTACCAGCAGACTGATACCAGGCCAGAGTAGGCTTCTCCTATATAAAGTTGAGAGTGATATGCCATTCCTCCATGTACTGGAAAAACAGAAATGAGAAGTTAAAAATCTACTACAAATAGGAAATAGTAGAGAAAATAAGCATAAAGCTGCTCAAAGAGCATTCAAACTTAATACAACTCTGACTCCCTGCCTGTATAACAAGATCCACTTCCTGTCCTGCACAAGCACGGGCAGTGCAGCATAAAGAGCGATTCGTGCCTTCTCAGAGAGGAGAACTGAAGGCTCAGAAGTTTCTGGAAGATTGTCCAGAGCAAGTTTCTTATTCATATCTTCCAGAGGTATCTGATTATCTCCAGAAATTTTAGAATTACATCCATCATGAAACACCATTTCAGAGCTCTTGGCCGGACCTTGATTTCTAAAGCCGCCTAGCCTAGCAACTTGGTGAAGAGCTTTGCCGAGGGAATGTTTACCCCTGGAAAGTATACCTTTTCTTTTGCTAGGTTCCTTCATTGTAAGTTCAGGTATTGACTCATCATGTTCACCTTGCGTATCATATTTGCCACTAGTGTTAGACTTACTCTCAGATCCTGAAGTCAACAACAGAGAATATAGAAACGCCGAGAAAGAAGATGTATCAGGACCATCAAGTAAATCCTTGGAATCTTCCTCGGCATTTGACTCATGCTTACTTCCATCAGAATCAGATCCATCTTCCTAAAGAAATATGAGAAACACTATTAACATACAATTTAGATTAACTAAACTCACGGTAGGGAACATCACAAAACCTCTCTGTTGACAGAGTATAATGTCCACCAAATGCCCTAATATTTATGATCTTATCTACACTGCATCTTCAGTAAAAAGGGCAGTGAATACTAAAAATTGGCTATGATGCTGTAATCCTACTCATATTACTTCCTCCAAGGCTAGAGGACCGGACGATTACCTTATTGTGGAAAAATCAAAGGGACACAAACAAGATAGGATTTGACCTAAACTGGATGCCCCTAAAACCAAGAAAAATATAGAAAGTTGAGGGCCCTAGCTAGAAAAGAAACCAGGTTAGACAAAAATGGAGAAATTACCAAGTTCAGCTAAGGCTCACAGATCATATTAGCAGCACAACTAAACCCTTATTGCTGATCAATTTCCAATTGGGTATTCAAAATCTGAAACTTATCATCAGGAAATCAGATTATAAACCCCAACAGAATCAAATTTTGATTCAGAATAACATATAATTTCAATTTTCAAGAACCTCCCAAAATAATTATTTTTCCACAGAAAAAATGAACTTACAGGGAGAGGTGGTGGTCTGGGCTTTAAGGGTTTATCAGAAATGGGGTTAAGAATAACAGTGGCAACATCAGATACAAAGTGGGCAGCTTTACTCCTTAAAGAACGACTCTGCCGCTGTTCTTGATGATGGAGAAGGTTCTCTTGAACTTGTTGTTGGTTTTCACTACCCATTACTTCTTAAAGCTTTTTGGTAATTCCCCTTTATGACAAAAACAAATTCCACCTATCTCTTTTTGGCTTTGTGATGCTCTAATATGCTATCAATGGCCAAAAAGACTTGAGAATATACCCATTGTTTCCTTCCTCCATAAAGAAAAAAGAAAAGGAAAGTGGGTGGAATATTAGGAGAAAGTAAAGAAAAGAAAATGAGTGTGTTGGAAGGGACAATTCATGGATAATCATCAATATACTCGATTATATAAAATATAAGAAAATTCGACACAAGAAGACTTCATGGCCCAATGGATAAGGCGCTGGTTTACGGAACCAGAGATTCTGGGTTCGATCCCCAGTGAAGTCGATTATGTTGTTTTCCAAATTTTCTGTTGCTTTTTACTTGCAGCTTGTTTGAACTCATTAATTATGTCGTATGGTATCATTTTGTTTTATGAGTTTGTAATCATGTATGGTTCTCTTTTCTTTTTTTTCAATTATGTCCCTACTTAATTTTTAATATTTCCAATTTGTCCTTTGATATATTGTCTGCAGCCTAGCTTTTCTTCCTCCTATACATCCTCGGGAAGAATCTCCCTCTCTGCAGTCAAACTTTTCTATTCGGCCTGTCTTCTCCCCTTTTTTAACTAATCTTTCTTCTTCTTTGGAGCAACTCTCTCCTGCAATGGAATTGGTGTATATATCAGATTGTTATCTTACATAAAGAAATTTCGATCACATGATTCTTGTGCCTGTCTTAAATGCTCAAAGCTTACCATTTTGTAATAAGTTCATCTTTTACCTATGGACTCGTACCATTTGATTAGAATTCAGTAATTATTTTGCAAACTAGACTGTCATGACATGGATAGTATTTAATCCTCTCAAAAGAAATGGTGGATCAACTCTGCATTTTCAAATCTTATACAACTGCATAGTTGTTCATTATGGAAGAAACAGTAGTGCGGATGAACTATGGAAACATCTTTAATAAGCTTTCTTTTTTTTTAATTTATAATAATTAAGGGTATTTTCGTAAATTTATTGATTACGGTATCATACTACACGATCAAACCAAATAATAAAATAGTTATGAAACGATAATAAACCATACTATCTATCCAAACATTATATTGTACCATACCATACCACGCCACACCATATGACACCACACATTATGAAACCACGAAAAACCACCATCCAAACAGAGTGTTACTGGGAAAACACTTCATACGATACAAAAAGAAAAAGACGCAAAAAACGATGAAGAAGTTTCATTTTGTTTTTTTCAATGAAAAAGATAAAGCATCAACAATATCAATATTCGACTTCAAAACCAAAGTACCCATGGTACGTTTGTTTAATAGGTGCTCACGAATATCTTAAATCAATATCTTATCATTTTTTATATGCATATACAAAAAATTTCGTCAAGATCAATAGGTACTTGGACACTCAAATCCATTGGCATGTGATTTGTTGCTCTAGTTATTTCATACTTGGACAAACAACACAAATTTCACTAGTTTAGAACTTAATTATGTGTTTTCTCGTGAATTCTTAAATTACTATTCATACTAGATTTTGATCCTAGATACATGTAACTCATATATTGAGTTAAAATTAGGTGTATTTTATTTCACATATATTTATCCAAGTGAATTTGCATGTATCTAGGATACTCTGACTCGCTCGCCTCTCTCCTTTTTTGCTTGCCTATTTCTCTCTCTCACTCATCTCTCTTGTTTTGGTTGCCTCTTTTCCTTTCTCACTCGCCTCTCTTCCTATGTGTCTTTATTTCAAATCTCGCATGCATCTAAGACACACTGATACTTTCGCTCACCTTTCTCGTATGTATTTGCATTTTAAAGTTATATCTAGTAGCAAAATACATATATCTCAATGTATCTGACTTGACTTGAAATCTGGTATGAAATTATTAATTAGAGAAACATTATATAATTATTTCACTATATTAAATATGATAGGAATGTTGACGTAGTTAGGCAACTTTTCCTTCATAAATTGCATTGAAAATGCTAGGTTAGAATTTTTGAGTTCTTGATTATAAGCTTTAGTTTGGTAAATTGAAGTTAACCTTCGTGTAATATGACTTGGTTATTGCACGCAAATTATTTAATTGGGCTTATTTTGCTTTGAATTGTGTACGTACACTCCCTTTTACGACACAAGATAATCATGATACATAACCGGTCAATTGCAACTGCACGAAATGAGGAAAAAAATTATTTGATCATATGCACATTTTTTGTAAATGTAGGTCAAGTTTTAGTGAAGATAATTCTATTCCAGCACAGATATATCACACTGTATAGTAATTAGTAATTTTGTTGAATGACTATCCAAAACATGTAACCATTTCAAGTGATTTTATTGAATCATTTTTTAATGCTTTCTGAAATAATTGTTAAATTAGTCATTCCTCTCAATTTCATTAGTCATTTTGTTGATTGCTGTTTTCTTGCTTCTTCAAAGTGCTCCCAAACTTCTCATTATGCTGTAAAGTTTTAGAATGACAAAAGGTTTGTAAGTGCACAAAAAAAAAAAAAATTAAAAATTTAAAAACAAGTTGAGAATTTTCAATTTATGACTTTTGACTTATAACTTATATTTTCTTCATCTCATAATATAAGGAACTTTTTGATTTATACAGTGATTAAGAAATCATCAATGCATTAGTTAACTTTATCATTTTACCCTTTATATAGTAATTAATATATATAATTAAGTTTAAAAAAATTATGCATAAAATATAGGAATAATCTGTATTGAAAATTGTTCACTTTCAACTTGAATTGAAGGTGCATTTTTCATTTTGATATATGTGCACTTTTCAATTAATGAAATTGTTTACATTCAACTATACGTGAACTTTTCATTTTTCTAATTGAAAAGAAAATTTCCTTTCAAAAAATTTTCAAATTAACATTGTTGAAATCTTGTTTAAGTTTGGTCAAATTTTTTTGGAGGCAACACAATGTAATTTTTCCCACTTAAAATTTTCTATATAAAGAATAGAATTTGACCTTCTTAAATCATAAAATAAATATGACAACACAAAGAGATCAAACTTTATCTCAAATTAATTTAAATATGCCTGTTGATCCAAATATAGTTAACATTACACAAGACATTTCTGAACTTAATATTGCTGTGCAAAATTATTTATTTTTGGATTTACATATCGAGCCAAATATTGAAGATGATACAATACCGATAGAGCCGCAACCATTAGAAGAATATTTATCAGTGGAACTTTCAAATATTGGTGTGTTCTAATTTTTAGTGTGGATTTCATTTGCACATTTAATAATCTTTTTTTATTTTTTTGGTATGTTAATAATCTTATTCATTTTTATTAGAAAGTGATAATTCACATAATGACAGTGGAGATGAAGAATTATCAACACCATTGAGGCAAAGAAAAGTATTGAACAATAAAGAAAGAAGAGCATTATATGAATTTTTACTTAGAAAAAGTGTTGAAGGAAATTTAAAAAGGAGAACATACAAGTTAGCCATGGCACAATTTCCTATTTCAATGAATACAGTACGTCGTATTTGGCAACAATCAGATCGTGGTTTACATGATGATGTATCTCACAAAAAGACAAAAAATTAAGGTCGTAGAAAAATAGAGCTTGATTGTGATCAATTTCATATGATTTCTCTTCATAAACGGACCACTATTAGATCTCTCGCCGGTGCATTGGGTGTGAAAAAGTCCACCTTGGCTAGGCGTTTACATTCAGGAGATGTTCGACGTCATTCAAGTGCTATAAAACCTTATTTATCAGATGAAAATAAAATTACTTGATTACAATTTTGCCTATCAATGATCGCTAATAATAGCATTTCACATGCTCCATCTTTTATCGACATGTACAATATTGTCCACATAGATGAGAAATGGTTTTATATGACCAAGAAGTCTAAAAAATTCTACTTGCTATGAGAAGAAGAAAATCCAATGCACACCTACAAAAATAAAAATTTCATCCAAAAAATAATGTTCTTAGCTATCGTGGCTCGTCCGAGATTTGATAGAGAAGGCAAAAAAATATTTTCAGGTAAAATTGGAGTATTTTCTTTTGTAATATAAGAGGAAGCTCAAAGACGCAACATTAATAGGCCTGCTGGTACAATGGAGACAAAATCAATAACTTCGATTACTACAGATATCATAAGATCATTTTTGATTGAAAAAGTAATTCCATCGATCAAGGAAAAATGGCCAAGAGATGATCCAAATATGCCAATATTTATTCAACAAGACAATGCAAGAACACATATCAAAATTGATTATGAGGAATTTCGACAAGCGTCGACTCAAGATGGGTTTAACATTCGTTTAATGTGTCAACCGCCAAACTCTCCAGATTTAAATATTTTGGATCTCGAATTTTTCAAAGCAATACAAGCTTTACAACAAAAAGAGGCAACAAGAACATTCAATGAGCTTATTGGTGCTATTTTGAGTTCATATGAATCTTTTACAGGAGAAATATCCAATCGTATTTTTCTAGCAATGCAATCATGCATGACAGAGATTATGTGAAATAAAAGTTCTAATAAGCACGACATCCCTCGTATCAAGAAATCAATGTTCACAAAAGCAGGCCAACTTCCTATTCATCTGAGTTGTGAATGTGAATTAGTACAAGAAGTGTTGAACTGTTTAGGTTGATTAGAGTTTTAAATTAATTGTCAATTCAATTTCTTTTGGTTGGAGATATCTCTTTTATTAGTAAAAATTTTGTAATTATTTTTGTTGATTATTTTAAGTTTACTCCTTCATTTTTGTAGTCATATGCTGAACTTTTTCTAACTTTGGAGCATTAAACATAAACATAAATATTTTTAATAAAATAATTTAAAAAATATTACTTAAATAAATCATTTCATATACATATTACTATAGTAACAAAATATGAATAACTTTTACCTGAACCAACATTTTTTATTATATTTTTTCTTTAGCTAACACAGGAGTATAAGAAATATAAATTTCTTAATAAAATTTTGGTGATAATTTTTTTAGCATGATCATAAATGTTTGTTGTAATTCTTGATCCTCATAAGTATCTTCTCCTTCTTTTGGAAATTTGTTCAAATCAAATTAATAATCCACCTCGTTCAAAACAAAATTTCGTTGATATTTCTTATTTATACCTTCTATTTTCTTGGTTGGATCTTCATGAAATATGACTAATGAATCTTCAACTTTCTTTAAACTTTTTGAATCTCCGTCTTTTGCAGAGGACATAGCTTTTTCATCGTGTCTGTTTGTTTCATTTGAATTTTTTTGCATCTTCCTTTCTATTTTTTTAAGAGTTTTAGCATTGCAGGAGAAAAGTGATGTTAGTGCTATTTTTCATTATTCATATATGAGTAGCTTTTTGATTATGTCCTTTTGAATTCTTTTTTATAACTCTTTAAATGTTAAATGTGAAAGTAATTAATCAACTTCTTGGAAAAAGAATATTTTGAATTTAAAAACTTATTTAAATTTTCAAATATTATATTAATGGTTGAGGGTAAAATGAAAAAAAAAATAATTAATTCTATCCTAATTTAGTAAGTACTCTTATAATATGAAACAAATATTTATAGAAAGATGTCCTTATATTATGGGACGGAGAGAGTAGAAAATAGGTAAATGAAATTCTAAAGATCCAACTTTTAAATGAAAGGATAGAAGATGAAAACATTAAATGAGACAACAATCTTCATGCCAACAGAAACAAAGTACAATTAAACAACAATGGCTCAAACAGGAAAGCCAAAGTCACTGATGACCACATATGATACATGAAATGAATAAAAATAACAATAACAAGAGACTGATAAAGGACAAAGCCTAAACCAAGCGTCTGACATTCCTTAGATTCAACTCCACCATTGGTGCACAGCAACTCCTTCATCTATTAACTTTCCATACAATGTCAAACATTGCCAATAAGCCCTCCTTTGGCTTCCATTTTCCTCTTCATCATCCTCATTATCAACTTCCGATTGGTTTCCGCAGTGTAAGAACAACTCATCCACCAAACATATTGCCTTCTTCTTGATCATTTCCTCCACCACTTCTGCTTCTGCCTTCATCACAACATAGTCCTCTTCCTTCACATTTTTGCTCAACCACTCTGCTGCCCCAAGTGAGGGTACTCCATCCACTGATTCCTCTGTATCTTGAATTTCGACATCCAAGTTGTAAATCTCAAAATCTTGAGTATTTGCAGGGTAGCTCCTCTTAAACCATTCTGCTACCCCATTTTTCTCATCAGAAATGAAGACTCTTCGTGGGTAATTATCAAGCGAATCACCTAACAACTCAGGAAGAAACTTCATCTTCCTTGAAAATGATTTCAGCGATGCCCTTTTGGGGGGCTCTAACAACACATCCTCTAATCCTTTCAATGCAACTTTCTTAGCCTCGGGTGTGCTTCCACAAACAATGTCCTTTTTCTGTGAATTGAGTTCATCGTTTAGTACCCCAGTTTTCCTGATTCCCACGATAGTCAGGTCAAATCGTCGAATATACACGATTCTATAGTTTGATAGAGCTTTAAGCTCGGCTAAAGGATCATAGTTCAGTTGAGTTACCACAATGCCACCAATCTTGAGCACACGATCAATGAACTTACTGTTCCATTTAGTTAGTGCAATTGCAAAATCGAATGACTCGTTTGGAATAGAATTCTCGTTATCCACATCGGAATGGAGAACCCAATCAACCGCGTTGGCCTTCAACAATTCCAAATCTTTCACCAAATGATCATCCTCAGAACTCAAAATGAGGCCTTTATGGCCCTTTTTAACAAGGCCTTCATCTGCCAAATCGTGAAAAATATTATGCATCACATTGAAGTCCCTCTGGTCAGAATTGACGTAGGAATCGTCCGTAACATCAAATGAGCTTCTCATTATGGACCCAATTGAGGGCAATATGAAAAGAACCATTGCCAAGAACAATGAACGAGACATAATCCTTAAAGCCCTCGAATCTGGTAGCTTAATAATCAAAAGGGCATCTTGATCCAACCCAATTTTAACCCCGGGAAAATGATTCCCCTTGATTGCCCCTATTTTGGGGCAGTATCCAACACCCAAATCCATGCTTCTACAACAAACCGATACGAAGAGTCTGTAAAAACTGATGGCACCTTGTGCTCCTATAGTTGTACGTCACGAACTCAACTATAAGAAGAGAGAGAGAGAAAGAGAGAGTGTGTAAAAGGAAAATCCAGCGGCGGAAGAAAGGTGAATTTAGCGAGTGCAAAACCTAGAAGCGGTGTGATTGCCACCCACAAGAGCAACACGGGTAGATCTAATTCGACTCCAAAGGAGCAATAATTGTCTAATTCTAGCTACCTCCATGATTTTTTCTTTTTTGAAGCACTCAATAAAAAGGTCAAGGAAACCCCATGTAAAAATTTGAGTTTCTAGGTACACCCAGAAATGGAATTAGATGATCTAAAATTCAACTAACATCAACAAAATGAGGGGAAAAATTAACCTTTTTGAAGAGAAAAAATGTGGAAGAGATGATAATGGAGAGGAGATCTTGAAAATAGATGGATTTAATAGGGGGAATGGAGCTCTGCTTCATGCGCGTGGGGATCTAACGGCCGTTGCTTTTTTGTTTTTGCTATTCTTTCGTTTTATCTCCACCTTTACTGTATAACAAAATTTTCACCCCTATAGTAAAATTTTAAGGCGTAAAATAATTTACTATATATATATTGGGAAATATTATTCATAATTAAGTTATGCTGCGAAAGTATTAGTGGCCTCAAAGGCCAAAATGACATGTCCAGATTTCTTGCGATTCAAAAACATATTACATAAATTAACCTTTTTCTCATAGGATGTATAACGAAAATCAAATTGAAAAATACTCAGTGTAACTGTTCTCCCTATCATTTATATCGAAGACTTGCACTTTTTAATAATATTATATATTCAAGATTCAAATTTTTCAAATACATTGTTGCACACTTGTTGAATTCTTTAAGAATACTATTACTTATTTGATTAGTAGAAGACGTGGTTGAACAAATTTTAACAAAAATGCTCGAATGCATGCCTTAGTTAATGAACATTTAGAAGGATTTTCGTTTAGTTCACTCGCATAATTTAAACTTAGACTAAGTGGAAAAAAGTTTTAGAAAAAAGAAAAAAAACATCTAATTTTCCTCCTTATAAAATGGAGGTATTAACAGCACAAGATTTACAAGCTTGAATATTCCCTTTTTCTCTCTGTGTATCTTTTCTATGTTTTCAAACCTAAATTGAACAAAGAAAAAAAAATTAAAGATTGTTGAGACTGAACAAATTAAACGGTTAGCCATAAA
>JAOTQJ010000001.1:33474193-33490431 GCA_025642045.1 Solanum sejunctum | reverse complement strand
AAGCAAATTAAATCCCCTTAGTCCTGACTTTGATTCGTTTTTACTTTGTCATCATTGTGCTCAGTATTGGTCTCTCATACTGCAATTTCCTCAAGCTTCTCCTTTCTTAAGTCTCTATTTTCTTCCGAAAGCTAGTATCCTATTACTCTTGGGGTTCAAATATTGTCTTTTGGCATAGATTTTGAATTTTATTGGAAGGTTCAAAGTAGTTATGGTGTGCCAAGCCGCAAGCCAAACAAGATTTCGGGCCTTAAAGCATGAGAATGGGATCATGGGGAGAGCAACCATTAGAGTTAGGGTTATAGCATGCTTTCATCCATTGCAGAATTGCCAGGTTCGTGCTATATTTTTGCTTCACTTATGGATAATTACTTGTGATATTAACTATTGTTTTCAGTTGCGGGCTTCTATGAAGTAATTGAAAAGCTGCCAAACTTACAGTCTCTTTTGCTTACCAGGCTGAGTACTTCCGTCAGTTGTTGAAGCCTGTGATGTAGATGCTCTGAGTCCACACCTTTGTTTTAAATCCAGCGTTATAGTATTTCTTGTTATTTACGTCCTTAAAGTAATTTGAGTTGGAATTCGTACAATCCATATCACCGGTATGCATCTTAGTCTTTCTGCTGTTTTTTGTGTTGAACTTTCTGTTGATTGTTGCTGTGGATTTCCATCTAAGTTCTTATATTATGCCTGTTAGGTTTCTCTTCAGTCTAGATGAATACAACCAGCAAACTCCAATATTACCAGCAGGATCCTGCATGGACTTCACCGAATTTGAATTATGCCAGTACACTCTTTCAACCTGGACATCACCTTGGTGTTCCATCTCTGCGTCCCCCCTCCGTATGTGCTGCAAATGCAGTTTCTCCTAGGCGTTCATGTTTTGTCCCTTGTTTAACGAATTCTAAGACAGCCTATCAGAATGGAGTCATTGGCTGCCAAACTTAGCTCCCACCAAAAATGAATATCCAAGTGATATTAAACGCTTTCTGCCTCACTTGATTGGGTTTAAGTCCCCACCAACTGATGCATCTACAACTTCTCAGAAGAGGTTCCTCATTTGTGATCAATCTGGGAGTCAAACTAGATTCTTCTTTAGTCAAGGTCGTCCCCCTGAAACTGAAGTTACTACACCAAAAGAACTATTTGGTGCTTATGTTTTTTATCAAAATGAGAACCTGAATGCTCTAGTAGAGCAAAGATCGCATGTGAAGCCTGTTATTGGAGAGAAATTGGATGGAAGCTACATGAATGGTGAAGAAAGTAATACTCATGAAGATACAGATGAAATCAATGCCTTGCTTTACTCTTCTGTTGACATTGAAGGGGATGAAGATGATGATGTTTATAGTGAGGATGAAGTAACTAGCACGGATCGCTCTCCTTGTGCAAACCAGGGGTGCTGCGGCTGCGGTGAGCATGAGTAACAGTGTGCGAAACTTACAGAAGAAGTTGCTAGTTCTGATGGCACATGCAAAAGGCAAAGATTGCTAGATGGTGGGGACAAAAAATCATTATCCATAGAATCAAGAGGGCCCAATGATGATGTGGAAGCAAGATATGTTAGAGGCTCTCTTCCTTCTAGTGGGAAGGATGAGAATTCCAGTTTAAGCACTAAGGAAACGAAAGTTAAAATTCGTGAAACCTTGAGAATTCTTGAGAGCTTGATTCCTGGAATAAAGAGTAAGGACCCGTTGTTGGTTATTGATGAAGCAATCAATTACTTGAAGTCTTTGAGGGGTAAAGCCAAAGCCTTAGGAGTTGAGCTCCCTAAAGTGTACCAACCAAACTCTTGTTGAAGAACAGAGTAGTATCCAACCTCTACAACAGTAGCATTATGGATTTTAGTGGTGTAGTTGCTTGGATAAGCCATATATCATTGTTTGGTTGAAGCTAGTTACATTGTGAAGTATTATAATCCACTAGAGGAAAAGATTTTTCTTTCCGATCTCTACGCATTTCACCGCTCCACCGGAAATTCCCTCTGCCCCTACTTGATTGACTGGTAAGAAAGAGCTTCCGTAAGAACTGGAAGACTCTTGTATGTACGGTAACCCTCTCTTCCGCTACTGGAGCCACCAAGTGGATGGAGCATTTAGAATGATCGGTGCGGCGGTTAGGCATCCTTACTCTGAAAGAGTGGTCTTTCAGGATTGGTCGTAGTGGGTTGTCTTTTTGATCTTTTGCTTGCAAGGGGTAGAACAAAAAGGGGAATGTTTATTGTTGAAGATGAATGATTATTTTTAGCCTTTGGTGGTTAAGAAAGTAGAATTTCAAAGTTCAAAAGATGAGGGGGACCCTTTAAAATCTTGAGAAAACCATGGAATCTATGCATGTGCATTTGGTGGCTTATGGTCCCATTATGTTTCTTGAATTGAATGACTGTATGATGGTTTAATTTCTTTTAGTGATTGGTTATGTCAGGGTGAATTTGTGCGACTATTTCAGCTATCTCCCACAAGAATGATTTGGTATGATGTTTTATCTTTGTGTTGAAGAAGGCGCATGGAAAAAGGGGGCACCTGCCCTCTAAGCTAATCATGAAAAGGCTGATGGAGAAAGATGATCAAATATCTTGTTTGGTTTGTTTCCACTTTGGATGGGTGAGTTGTAATTGGAGACTTGTGAGTCTTTTCAGCGTGGTGTCTTTTTATGAGCCTCATGGACCCTTGTGTTTTGATTTTTTTTTTTCTATTTTTGGGGTTTGATATATTTAAGTTAAAAATCTTTTGAAAATAGTCTTTGTTTTATGAGATAGTTGTAAGGTTTATATATATTTTATCCTTTTCAGATGAATTTCATGTTAGTAAATGGAGTAAGAAATTGGATCATTTGTTGGTTAAGGGCATATTTGGCACCAAGGAAATCCTTTTGCATGGGATGAGGTGGGTTGGAGGGTGGGTAGGAGTCATGCGGAATATAATCAAACTTATTTTTCCTTCGATGGAAGTTACTTTTTTCATATTTCAACAAATTATTTTTCTAAAATAAAATATTTTTGTCAAAATTTCAGCCAACCAAATATGAAAATGTTATGAGACAAAAAAATTCTGTATCAGACACACAATAATAGTAGAATTGATGACCATGGGCCGGGGAAGCCAAAGAGACTGCTATCTTATTTGAAGTTGAAATCATTGCCTGCTGAAAATATTTACTGTTATCAAACTGAAACTGGATTTTTCTTAAAAATTTCCGTAAGGAGAAAGATCAATGCTATTTGAGATTAAATTTATACATCATATATGACTATTTATAATTCTAAGTGGATAATTTAATATTTAAGGCAAATAATTATCTAATAATAACAATTTAAATTGCACTTATGACAAAAAATTCATCATACTATTGATAGATGTAGACTAAATTCTAAAGGAGCGTTTGGTATGCGTGATAGGATAGACGAAGATATTATCTCACTTTTTATATGGGATTGAAGCCCACCAGTTTTAGTACAAATTATTAGTTATAAAATAATCCTGGAACTAATTAATGGTCATAATCAAATGTGGAATAAAATAATTTCGTATTCCTAATGAACCTTGTTTTATTAGGAATACTATGAAAATGTCAAAATGTATCATCACTTTTTAATGAGAAAAAGAAGTATTCTTAGGCGTAACAATTCTTGAGTTGGACTGGTTGCCGCCTTTTTATCTGGTTGCTTAAGACATGACTTGATGCATATTTCTTATATTCCATTTCACCACAGTTTTCTAACCATAGGAGCACCTTTTGCGGAAATCTATATTTTCTTGAAAGTTAAGCAATTTCGCTCTAATGAAGCAGGTACCTGTTGAGGGACCAGATACAGAGCGGCATCTTATCCACTTAATGTCTTTTTGACTGCCAATTAGTTCTGTATTACACTTGATCAATTTAGTATTATGTTCAAGTATTCTTTGTTGATAGTCACAGAATAATAATAAGTTAACCTCATGTCAGTGGTGGTATGCAAACCAGCAAAATTAGCTTTACTGCACCTCTGAATGAATACTTAAGATGGTACAATCATTATAGAGAAAACAGTCACCAGTAAACTAGAGAATGTATAATAAATTATGCTATTATCACATAATTTCTATCTACCATGAAAATGAAAGTCTTGACTACTCTTGTGATAGGAGAAGCATGATAATGTTGAATATCAGGGAACGTGGTCTGACTTTGTGAGGTAATCTTGTAACTGATAGTCTTCTATCGTAGCCCTTTTCCTTCTCAGGAAATGGAATTTCTCCACCTTCTAGGGTGCTTTGTGGGCTGTTCAGTATTTGGGACCTGATTACTGATGTCATGTGTTTCTATATGTGTTGTTTTTGTGAGCTTGCTTAGCTTTTTCCACCCTGCAGTCCACGCAGATGTTTGTTTTGGTTTTGCAATCTTATCGAACTGTCTCTGTAGGTTATCCATGTCATTTTGGAGTTCTAGGTACTTAGTCTTCACAGTCTCTAGTTCAAACTTAAGAGTGTTGATGTCCTTCTTGGCTGCTGTCCATCCCTCTTGAAATGATTGTGGTGTTGCTTCAAGCAATGACTTACGGTTTGATACCAGAGGTTGATAATGAGATTCTTCTGCATCTTTGAGAGAGAGATTGGCTATTGCATTGCTTATCTTCACCTGCTCAGAGAAGAGAACTTGCACCACGACTCGTAGTGGCAGTCTTTCGTTCTGAGCAGCATGCATGCAAGCATCGACAGAGAGTTTCTGGCAATCCATCACCCTGCAAAGCCTCTTTCTTTCATGTTCTGAGAGCGTTGGATGGGCCTGTCGTGGTGTATATCAATGAGCTTCAGTTAAAAGGAGAAGCATGCTAGGCTTGAGTTCTCTGATGCAGACAATATAATTGCAATATTTGCAGATAATTTACTTCTATGCGATCAATTAGATAGTTAGCATTTACAGAGTTCTAGAATTCTCACGCATATGTCACTTATACTTGAGAAAGGATTGTGTACAAGCAGGCTAATATTGTTGACTTTTGAAACATTAAGAACAAAAGGAGAGCTATATTCATGATTAATCAAAAACTATGAGCACAACAACGATGCCTTTAAGGATATTGATGATGCACCAAACAATAAAATTGACAGGACTGGATTAAAGTACCTTAAGATAGGAATCAATTGCTCGATAAAGTCCATCATCACATGTTCTAGCTGAATCTGGCAAAGCTTCCGCCAAGACCTGAAACTTTGTCAAGGAAAGATTTCTATCTCTAGATACTTCTGTTAGGTAACTGTCTACGAGCCTTGCCACCCTCATCTTGGCATTTAGACTTGTACCCCTTTGACTTCCATCGTGCATATGTTTATTGGAGAATGGATATCTACTAGGACTTGAACTTTCTGTCTGCTCTTGAATTATGAAATGTTCCAAAAGCCTCTGCACAAGATCAATGTCATACATGGTTTCACTTTTATTGTAAGATGGTATGAGGAGATCAGCCAATGTAGCCTGCTCAAATTGCATTCCTACGCGTTTCTCCAGTTCTGTTATCAAAGCTGGAGCCACTTTCAGCATGTTTGCCATCCTCAATAGTCGAAGAAGGAAGCTACACGAAACACTGTCCTTCTGTTGTGGGAGTATGCTAATCAGGCTTTCAACAATCATCCTTTGATCTTTGGCCTGGACACTTGGTACTTCTTCTCCTGATCCTGCTACTATCATATGGAGGCCCCCTCTCCAACTACTGCTTCCATTACTATTACTGCTGCTGCCATCTTCTGACAATCCGGACCCTTCTTTGATTAAGCCTGGCAGCCATTTAGCTGCATACTGCATAATTGAAGCACCTATCAGTTCATGTCTCATTCCTTTTACCTTGATTGCAGTAATCACTCTCACAAAGTGATCAATCCTGAGAATTGAAACATCTTCAAACCACCAATCAGGAGGTACTTGCTGGTTTCTACTGGGGCTGGAATCCTTCATTTGATTCCTACTCGGACTAGAAACGCTTGCAGGCTTGCCTGTGTATTGCCATTTTATTCCTTTTGGATTGGCACAAGCTTTCCATGCGATGGACTCGCTGCATCTTCGAACAATTTGTAGGTTTTCAGCCCATGGTGATAACTTTTCACAGCTTTTTAGCACCAGTATGGAGTCTCTCCATGAAGATAAAACCACATAGCTGAGAAAAGCTTCAGTCTTGAATATAAGGTTGCCTTCTTCTAAATCCTCTGTCATTTCAAGATACTCTGCGGCACATCTTAGGCCAGAAATATTGGTTGCACTTAAATCAATAGCAATACCATAACAGAACTTTGCTGCTAGCTCAAAAGCATCAGGTCCACCTGGTAACTCATTTAAAGATATCTTGTTCAATTCTGCATCCCTTGATTCATATATGATTCTGTTCATTTTCCCACTTCTAGAAAGCAAAGGATACTTTTTTTAAACAAAGAGAAACTAGTCAGTCATTATTTTCCACAAGACTAAGATATGAGATTGTTTTGAGTGATAGGGAATCACCTTGTGTAAATGGAAAGTGACATCTTCAATTTGAACTAAAAGGTCACTTGGAATATCAGTTGCTACATACCTATTCAAAGAGCACATAAGCCAATTGAATATTTCAGTTTGAACTAAATCATGGGATTGAGAAAAGCACAAGGCACCATATATTTGAATCACTTTAAATAAGCAATACAAGCAGTTACTACATACCAAGATTGTCCTTTTTGCTCAAAAGACTCGGTCTTGACTCCATGTTTGCTGGTACTGTGAACTCCATTACCATAATCTCTTTCACTAACAGATTCCCACATGGTGATAAAGCTGAAAGATTAGAAAACAGAATTCACAGCAGAGAATTTTCTCACAAGTGACACTAAGTTGAGGAGTGGGGGTAGAGCAAGAACAAAGATGGAGTGGTGAGAAAAAACAAAAAAGTAAAAAAATTTCCCACATGGGGATGCTTGGAATTATCTCATATTTGTCGGCTTATCAAAAGATTTCCAAGACCTCTTACAGGCTGTGCAGTAATGGGGCACTGCTAATTCTCTTTTCCAATCATAGAATTATTAAAATTTTTCAATAGATGCGAGTCTTTGGGAGGAGGGGTTAATAGTTAGTCATAACGAATCTACTCGTACTATCCTTCTTCAGACTCTACTTAAGGGATTACATTGTCGGTAGAAATAAATAGATCTATTTAGGCTCTTCCCACTTACTAAAGTATTGTGCTGACTAATTGGAATCTCAACAACATTCTTTCTCATGAGAGAAGGACTAATGAAGTTTTTATTTTTACATGGAGTATGTGTAGTACTTTGTACAAATGTGGACATCAAATTTATTCATTAATGGAGTATGGACCACTTTCTTCATTTCAGTTCATGTGTTAATAATATTTTGGGTAATATATTTCTGGCAACTCTCATTTCAATCTTTCATTCTGATTGGCCATTTATATCAAATACAGTTGGGTCTTAGCACAGAAAGTGTCCCTCCCACTCACGCCATTACTGTCTGTCTTAATAATGGATATATATTGATATTTTATATTAAATTAAAATTTTGAATCCGCTTCCGAAATATTTTCCAATTTGACCTCCCATCCCCGAAGATGATCGATTGAGTGTGTAAAAAAGTTTTGGGGATAAATTATGTATTAGTTCTTCTTATCTAGAAGAAAAGAGAGAGAAATAAAATGTCCTACCTTTATGTGCTTAATACTTTTAGTAAAAGCAAATCTAAGAAATCTTTAAATTTTTGGTAAAGACGCAATTGGGATGTTGTACACTAGTACTGCTGTATGGTAAATAAGAAATGATATGGGTCCTGAATGTTTGATGAATTGTCCTTGTAATGACTTTTAACAGTAAAAGGTAGTAGCCATTTTGGAATCATCAGACTCATCACCCGTGTAGGTCTAATCTACTTAATTTACTGCTACTTTTTTAATACATAAACGGGCTAAATTATACACACACGTAGCTTTTATTTCTTATAATAGATAACTTATCTTATTTTAAAAATATAAATTTTATTTTTATAAGAAAATAAACTCCATAGTTATCACTCAAGTGATCTTAGTGAATAAAATTTTTAGAAAAACTACACAAAATAAACTCAATATGAAATTATTTATTCAAACTGGATCCAACCCAAACTATTTACTCTTAGTGGACCATGACCCAAACTATATAACCTTTTTCCCCATTTTATGCTTTATTTTTGCTCATGACGTAAACATGATTGCTGTGAATTAATCTCCTGTGATACTCCCATTGTATATTGATATTATATAAGATGAGATTAATTCTCTGCAATACTCTGTCAATATATTGATACCATATCGGTGCCAGATAAGATTGGAATTTTTTTTCTAAGAAATAAATTAAAAAAAATTTAAAAATAAATTAGAAAAAAATATATTCTCCGTGATACTCTGTTGGTATCTGGTACCATATTAGTATCATATAGGTCTAGAACTTAATTCGTTGTGATACTCTATCTGTATATTGATACTCCATTGATATCATATAATTTGGGGTTCTTTTTTAAGAAATAAAACAATTAAGAGAAAATCACAAACTCATTTATTATACTCTTTGTGATACTTCGCGAGAATATTGATACTACATTAGTATCATATAGAATTAATCTTAATCTTCTGTAATACTCTATCAGTGTATTAATATCATATTTGTATCATATAAGGTGGACGTTGACATTAGTATGATACGAATTTTATTAGCAAGAGACATAAATATAAAAAGACATATGAATGTAAATAGTTGGCTTCAAAAAGGTATAAGCTCAGCTTTTTATACTTACCAAATACATAATATATTAATATATACATTATTTTTGCTAATGTCTGAAAAATAATGCATACGTCAATTAATACACTCCATCAAACGATGTGATTAACAGGGAAGAGAAAACGTCAAAATCTTCTTAATGATAAACTAGTAAGATATTTAGATTCAAACTCGTAATATGATATGATGAATTAATTGTTCCTTATGAAGGAGGAAGTCTCCACAATTAATTGTCATCCCCTTGACAATGATCCAGATAAGCTTGGTGGCTCTTTTCTCATATACACCATCTCATCCTTTTCTCTCTCTCCGAGATAATTTTTAGGCAATTTTTATTCTATAACAAATTAAAAAATATTTTAATATATATAAATATTTAGTTTAAGATGATAAGATTTATATGAAGCGAAACAGGACAAAAGCTTCATCATCAATCATGTGAGTAATAAGGAAAAAGGAAAATGATATGAGGGAAGTGAATAGCGGTGGAAATGGTGCCACGCCAAACTTCATGAGCGCGCATATATAACAAAATTGTGTGTGACAACATACCGTACGCCAAAAGGGAAGCCATCAAATATTACTTTCTATACTCCTTTTAAAGATGTCATGTCCATACAATTCCAGTACTCGTAGCCTAGTTCGAAAAGGGACCAATGATAATACAGAAAAAAACAACTATTATGTTATTTTTGACTTACAAATGCGTCTTTAAATTTTATTTTTATTTGGTATTCATGTCTTCTAATTTTTGGTGTATACAAATCAACACTTAAATTTATATAAAATTGAACAAAAAAATATACACATTCTATATGATAATTCACGTGAAATACAGTCAAATTTATATAAATTTAAATATTTATTTATGTCACAAAAATAAAAAAGAATATCAATATATACATGTATTATGGTTTTGTTTTTCAAACCTAAATATCAAATGAACTGCATGGGTCCAGCTAGGTCGTCCAACACATATTCATTGCCAGTGCCCCACTTCGACATGGACACATTTCCCATTTTATTTGATCTACCATTTTTTTGGCTTTAGCTCATCTAAAATTTAATATTTGCGTAGTAGTGGGGCTTTAATTGTTCCCATAGCTGACATTTTCAATTCGAGAATTTTAGTAGCTCAATTGATTAACTATCTATATTCCTTCTTTGTTGGTGAAAGTACGATTCCGCATATTAAATCCCATCTCCATTTCCCTTACCCCCACCCAGAATTTGAAAAGAGAAAAGGCATTTTCAACAGCTGAAGGAATCTTGAAAGAGGAAAGTAGGGCCAAATCTTATACATCAATCAATTCAATTTGATTTAATGTATTATCATCTTCTGGTAACCGTTAGACCAAATCTGAAGTTGTTTTCGGTCCTTATTTGATCCCAACGTTTTAGGATCTTGAGTAGTACAAATAGTTGTGTTCCTACTAGGAGGCAGCAACAGCAGGAGAATGTCTCCATTTACAGAACCTGTGTATCGACAAAAAATGCACCACCTTAAACATTATGGGCTGTTTATGCTCCCACATCAAGATGGATGATTTTGAATCCAAACTCAAGAGCGTGGCCTGTTCTGGCAATTTTCAAAGAGGAAAAAAGCCAAGATAGTCCCTCATCTTTGGGCAACGACTCAAAGTGATTCCTTGTTTTTTTCACATGGAGAGAGTTTAAACAAGATTGATTACAAATGCATCATCTTGAAGGTTTTCTTACAATGTTCCACTAGAAATGAGTCAGAAACCACGCCTTATGTACATCACACACACACCCCACTCTTAACTTTAAAGCTGGGACATGTTATAAATTCACATGACAGAAGCAACTCCAAACTAGTCGAGTATATTATCTGACATGTTTGTTTATTAATTATTTATTCGAGCCAAAGGTTAAACGAAAGTGGTTCACCAGTTGCCACTTCATGTAGTTGGGAAATCAATCAGTGGATGCTGCAACATGCTGTGCTCCACCGTTGCTTCAAAGTGATACCTTTACAAGGGGAACTACTACATGCTGCTGCAGGTCATACCCGTCAGAATGCTGTACAGAGGTGATTAGCTTGTATGTTAGAGGAACATTCTTGATTGATTGTTCTGGCTGGGCTGCATATTCTGCTTCTCTTTGGCTCTGATATCTTCATGTGTGAAACGGCCACTGTGAGAGCATCGACAAAACCAGAGTCTTCACTTTCAGGCATCTTAGACGAACTACCAGATGTTAAAGTTGAACCAAAGTCATCACTGAGAGAGCTAAAGGCTAAGTTTCTTCTCTCCTGCTCTATCCTAGTAGGAACAGTCAGGTGGCTTTTAATTGGCTTTGAAAGATTCTTCAATGAGGGTGCTGTGTAAAACAAAATCCATGGATGTCCTGTAAGAAAAGAACATGGAATCATCAAAATTTATAAGATACATCAGGACATGTGAAATTCAGTCATTCTGAAAAACAGTATGCAGAACAAAGATAGCTACAATAAAAATACAAACTACATAATCTACTTAACGCGGAGTCTTTGCCCCCACCCCGATACCCAAATTAGCCCACTTTAACAGAGTAATTAATAGGCCCTAAGGTTAGCCCACTTAACAAGGTAGTTAATGAGGCTGCTAACGCAAATGACAAGCTATGTTGCTCGGACTCTTCAAAAATAGTGTATTCTTGGAGAATACAACACGGGTGTGGGCTCATTTTTGCCGAGTCCGAGCAACATAGAGGAAAACAAACAACCCGACAGATAGATTCAATTACTCACAACATGAATACTACATCAAATATCTGAATGATCCAGCAAATTCAACTGAATAATTGATCAGAACTTCATGTTTCTACTCCAGATCCAAAAGTTCCAACAGATTACGTTGGATAACATTGCACAGCAAGAATGTCAGAGAAAATATGTCACCTATCTGTGAACAGGGATGTACAGGTTGTCGGTACATACACAAGACTCTTTCATCAACACCAGGACTTTTGACCAAGTGGATTCTAAAGTTTAAGGAACCACCGAGGCTTTCTTTATAAAAGGAATTATAGTTATGCAAATCTGAGTCATAAAATTGATAGACCTATTCCAATTCGTGAGATGAGACATGATGTCTTCAGCTGAATATTCATATATTTAATAGATTCTATAGTGCTTTTGGCGCTTAAGCACAAATCTCTTACCCTCCAGGCCTCCAGGCACCCAAGGTGGGGTGAGTCATAGGCATAGACTTGTTTTGGGGAAAAAAGAAAAAAATCTTCAGCGTTGTCATTTGACAGAGTAGATGATCAATAATGCTCTCTACTTGCAAGACAAGACACAGGTGCTGCTAAATAATCCAAACCACTTCATTCACTCTTAGTTCTCTTTGATGACTACATTCCTTTTTTAAAAAAAAAAAAAAAAGAAGAAATGCTGATAGAAGAATATAAGGTATAAAGTCAACTAATCAAAGCAACATTTAAGAAAGGAAGAGATCGGAAGGCTACTCACTTAGTACTTCGTCAGCACTGTACCTTGCTGAAACATCCCTTGTCATCATACAAGAAAGCAGATCACGAGCTGGTTGTGATACAGATTCCCAAGCTCCACCACTGAAATCAAGCTTCTCCTCCTTAATAGCACTGAATATAGATTCCAAAGAATCACCTTGAAATGGGAGTAAGCCCACCAAAAGTGCATGTAGGAGGACACCAACACTCCATATGTCCACTTTCTCTGTGTAATCACCTAGCAGAACCTCAGGAGCAACATAAGCTGGACTTCCAACTACACCAGTCAATTTCTGACCTACAAGCACAATAAAGAAGTGAGAATTTCAGACACATCATTGATGTACAAAAGAAAAACACACACTCGGCCGCTTCAACCAGTTTGATGCAATGAATCATCCAAGAACTAGAATGACATAAAATAGATATTAATGAGGGGCTCACGAGAGACAACATGAACAGAGTTAACATCCTCTGTGACAAAGAGTTGAGACAACAAGTAAAAACCCATCATTCAACATTGCATTACATTCCAAAATGTTTCTGGTTTTTCAGGTGCATAAACTGCGGTAAACACCTCCCAAATTACACGCTGCAAAATAACCAAGCAAGAGACGGGATAAAAGTTGAGGGCTTGAGTAAGAACTGTCATTTTTCTAAAATTGAGAAGTAGCCATGGAGCAAAATATGAAGATACACATGAATTTTCCATGGATTAGCAGATTTTTGTGGCAGTAAACCTTAACTTCTAGCAAAACGGGGAAAACTGCACATACAAAGAGTATACTGGAAAAGACACATTTGAATGCACACTTGGATACAATGAAGGTGGGTATGATGCGCACTCTACAACATTTTCATTCCCATCAAGTTTTGAGAGAAGTTTGAAATGTTCAAAACTATTTCTGCAAATAAAAATTAAGAAACTTGGAAAATATGTGGACAGGTGATCACAATTTTCCAAAGGACATACTTGAATTGCAAAATGAAAGGAAATTCTTAAAAACAAAGTCACCCAAACAAAGATGTTTCTGAATCCACATAATAAGGTCATCCTTCTTCGGTGCAAGGACTAATGCGGATCAGTGATCGGGGATCCCAAGCAGCAGCGCGTTTGAGGAGGATAAATTAACAATTTCAGCCTTATAGTACAAACAGCAAGTCAGACAACAGCAGGCAAATATGTAGGCATATAATAAGTAGGGTGTGTTATCTGGTTCATGCACACTAAACAGAATAATATGAACGGTACCACTACAGCAAATCAAATTCATATAGTGGAGATCATCTTTAATTACCATATGAAATTCTCACAGCTAGCCCAAAGTCTGAAACCTTAACTTGTCCAGAGGTTGTAAGGAGGACATTTTCAGGCTTTATGTCCCTGTGCACAACACCCATCTCATGGCAGTATCTGATAACCAGCATGAGATCTTTGATCACATTAGCAGCTTGTTGCTCAGGGTATCGCCCAACCCTAGCCATTTGGTCAAGCAATCTTCCTCCTGAGCAAAGTTCCATAACAAGATAAAAAGATTCAGCATCCTCATACACAGCCTTCAGTGTCACAACACCTGGATGCCCAGAGAGATGCTGCATTATTTCAACTTCCCGGTGAATAATCTCTTCCCCCTTAAGCAGAGTCTTGCAAGCATGCTTTTCCCCACTCAACTTTCTCTGACATAATAATACAGACCCAAATTTCCCTCGTCCAATAACTTCTCCCATCTCATAATCCTGCTCAATCTTCTTCTTCCGCCCCAATCGAGTGGCTGAATCAAGGCATCCTATTTTCCTCTTAAGACCTCGTCCAGGTGAGCGCGAACATGCACTCTCACAAGATGGGGCAGTAGCTACTACAGTGATGCCATTCTTCCTACAAAAGCTGGCATCTTTAACCACAATTTCCCTAGATTTCTTTTTCCTTCGAGAATAATCCTCCAACGATAAATGTGACCTGACTACTGTCAATGGACTCTCATCTTTTTGACAACCCACTGAAATTTCTCCTCCCTTTCTCTTCTTTCCCAAGTTCTCCATATAAAAAATTAAAGTAAAATCATAAGCAATCCTCCAAACTACACCTAATAAAAAAGGCACATAAAATTGTCAAATTCACTAAAAACTATCTCCTTGCTGTCCAATTTACTACTTCAGTTCTAACAGCCCAACCAGATACAAGATCTACCGACCATAGGATGAGGAACACCGGTGTATAAAAAGCTCCAACTTTTTGTTACATTCTGCAATTTCAGGAAAAGGTATGCATGAAAACAGAAATCATCACAAAAGAAAAGAAAAAATAAAGAAGAAAACAGAAAAGTGTTAAGAACCTCTTAAGGCGAAATGCCTCTTACTCCTTTTCCTGCGACTCATTTTAGCGAACAGTTCCAAAGTAAAAGACATATCTATGCTCCTTTGTGTCTAGTCTGAAAGGGCAAAAAATGAAGACCAGTTATGCCTCAAATCCCTAACTAGCTATTCGAGAAGCAAAAGCAAACACCTCAAAAGCGAAACCCTAAACAACACAAGTTGTATTAACAAAGCATATAGCCTGAAAATGAGGAAGAAAGAGAATTTTTGTTTACCTTCATAGCTAAGAAATGTAGTGGAGAAGGAGTGAAGAAGGGTTTCTTCGGTGAGAGGAAAAAGTTGACCACTTTTCCGGTACAGACACGTGATTCTGAAACTGCCACTTCCGCCCATTTGCTGCATGTAACGCCACGTCACCACATCCGACCGTCGAAAGCAAGTCAACATGAGTCCCACTCAAAGAGCCGATATATCTTTGTTAACGCACAATAATACTTGTCGTTTCCAACTTTAATATATTTTTTATATATTTTATTTTAAAATATTTTTATTCTGATTTATGATATTTTTTGTGTAATTTACTTTAAAATTATTATGAGCAAATTCTTAGACTATTTGATTTTTAAGAAAATATCACATAATTTGAAATTTTAGAGAATAATAAATATGACGTCTGAATTATTCTTTTTTGTTTTATATAATATACTAAAAATGAATATATTTTTAATTATATTTATTCATATAATATGACTTTTCTATTACCAATATCATGATGTGTTATGTATTTTAGTTATACAATCTATGATATCGAATAAAGTGTATGTCAAGTACATTGTATCAAATGATCCTTATTTTTTTCAGCATACTGCCTAACATAATTTATTCAAGAACTTTGCGTCTCAGCTCTTTTTTTTTTATATTTTTTGAAAACGAAGTTTGGTGCTAAATTATAGAGAATAAAAAAATATTATTTTTTAAATTTTAATTTATATAATTTTATTGATTAAGTATGTAAATTTTGAAAAGTTAAAATATATAATTTAACTCAAATCTTTTTTAAATATTTATAAATAATAATGACTCATTTCATTAAGAATATTTTTTGCTTAACATTCAACATATATCATATTTTAACAGTACAAATAATTTAATAACGTTAAAATCATTAAAGTTACCAAATTATTATAACGTCTTCACTTTCAATAATTCAATCACAATTTCTTAAAAAATATTATCAAACTATATATTATTCTCAATTTTTTATTTAGACAGGAAAAGAGACAATTTTTTTTTAAAAAAAAGGGGATAAAAAGGAGAAGCAAGGAACTATTTTATAAGGGAAAAAAATGTCAGAAGTGGGATTTTTTGCTTAACATTCCACATATATCATATTTTAACAGTACAAATAATTTAATAACGTTAAAATCATTAAAGTTACCAAATTATTATAACGGCTTCACTTTAAATAATTCAATCACAATTTCTTAAAAAATATTGTCAAACTATATATTATTCTCAATTTTTTATTTAGACAGGAAAAGAGACAATTTTTTTAAAAAAAAAAAGGATAAAAAGGAGAAGCAAGGAACTATTTTATAAGGGAAATAAAAATGTCAGAAGTGGGATTTGAACCCACGCCCTCTCACGAGGACCAGAACTTGAGTCTGGCGCCTTAGACCACTC
>JAOTQJ010000001.1:33459090-33473325 GCA_025642045.1 Solanum sejunctum | reverse complement strand
CATGTTATCGGAAACATAATATTCATTCTTTATTTTCTTAATCTATTGGTATGCTATAATTTAAGTAATGTTTTTTGAAAGTCTAAATAAATAATTGTAACGGATGATTTTGTCTCATCCAATATAAGTTTATAAATAATATTTCATTATGCACGGGTAGTTAGTCATCTTTTTGATGTTTTTTATTTATTCACTTATTTATTACTCCCTCCGATCTTCTTTATATGTTTTTTTTACTATAAATAAATAATCTTTAATATACGTTATTTCACAAAATCAAATACTTAATTAACTTTAAAAAGGTATATATGATCAACTAAAAAAATAATTAATGTACGGGCAAATATAAAGTCACTTTTAAATTTTATCAGAAGTTGCAACACACTAGTGGTAAAAGAAATTACCATATATCATCAAACATGATTGGTAACCAAGATAGAAAATATATAATTAGAGTATGGAAAAAACACTCAGGTCCTTGGGATTTTGACTCTTTCCAAACAGGACTTTCCATCAAGTTGGTTGCTCTGTTGCATCTCCAAATAATTCTTATACTTCATTGGAACATAATAAGCTGATGGGCTCTTCTCTTTTTCCATCAATGGAGAAGCTGGCCTTACAATTGTTTCCAGTGATGGACCATGAGCTGTCACTACTGATATCCTTGTTACTTTGTTGTTCACCACTGCTCTATGTACATTGCTCTTGTACTTGCCATTACTAAATATCTACCATATTATTAAATAAGGCATTAATTATATACACCATCATCTAATCCGCACTCTTGGCTTTGTGTCTCTAGACATGAAAAATAGCTTTACCTCAAGATGATCGCCGGTGTTAACCAAGATGGAATTGGGAAGGGCATTGACATTGATCCATTTGCCTTGATGCTGAACCTGGAGACCTCCGACTTGGTTTTGAATGACAAGTGTTAATAGGCCATGATCTGAATGAGGTGGCATCCCCATTGTAAGTTGAGGTTGAGGACAAGGTGGATAGTAATTTCCAACAAACACTTGAAGACCTGATTCCAAGTCTAAATCTTTGTCCAAGAAACTTTCTTCAAGCCCTAAACTTTCAGATATGCCACCTAGTAATTTTCTTGCCAGTTGCCGGAGTTTCTCAGTATACTCCAATACAATACCCCTAGTAAACACTATCGAGTCACTAAATATTATTTATACTGTCGGTATAAGTTAAAATGTTAAATTTCAGTACCTGTAGGGTTGGGGGTTTGGGGGAGAGTGAAAATGAGGATGGACAAAGACTTTGAGAAAATCTCTCCAGAAGAAAACATTTTCTTTGCTAGTATTGAAACTTGTACCATATCTTATAGGATCCAATACATGCTTCCCTGCAAATTCCTGTTTTTCTTCCTCTGGTAAGTTGAAAAATTCATGAGTGCAATCAATCACTGCCTTCATCAAATTTTCTGGTATGCCATGGTTCACTACCTGCACTTAATTAATTTGCACAAAAACAGACCACAATTATCAACTACTACTTGAAGATCCTAGGTGACGTAATTAGTTAGTTTGATCGTCGTACCATGAAGAAGCCCCAATCTTGACAAGCTTTGCCTAGGTGGTGGACGGCTGTGGAACGTTGATGAGGATGATGGGAGGTGAGCAGAGAAAAATCAACGACGGGGATTGAGTTGGAATGATGATCATCATCATGTATGTTAGTAGAATGAACATAATTACAAGGTATGAAATGGAGATTAGGTGATTCAGCAAGTTGTTTGATATTGGATGGTGGAGCTCTGGTTTCCATATCTGTTACTGAAAATCCTTCAAACACTTGTTCATTATTTATGTTAGTATTATCTTTCATTGTCATTTATCCAGATATTTTATATTTCTTCAATTATTTGATATTTGAGAGAGAGAAGATTATGTACTAAACAATAACTATTTATGAAAATTCATTTTTAATTCAACAAGATGACAACAACAACATCTCAAGATGGAATTGAACAAGTTGAGTTTGGAAGGATACAATATAAGTAGATTTTATCACTTGAGTAGAATGACAATTTCTGAAAGACTTTAGCTAAGATGTAACAAATCCAAACTAAAAAGAAAAGAAACATGACAATTAACGAGGAAAATAGGTGTAAATTCTACCAATTCCTTATTCTTAATTCTTTCACAAATTCCAGTTATTATAGGACAAATTATCAAGAGATGTTTTACTTAAAATAATTATAAAAAAATAGTCCCCGTATAAAAATAGATATTTACTTTGTATTGTCAGGGCCCAAATCAAGGGATTAAGGCCCACCACACATCATGATCAATTTTTTTATGTATTGAAAAAATTATTTTGAGTGAATAGTATATTAAAGACACGAAATATTGAGATGAGTCCATCTTTAAAATTTGAAACTATTTAAAGGAGATATGATTTATCGGGATTAAAAGAAAGTCACTCTAGAAATTATCTAATGTTATAGAAATGGTGTATATGAATATATATTCAACTTTGGTACATAATCATATATTATATATACATGATTATGAATTATTTATACAATATTAATATATTACATATATATATGTGATTAATTCTGTTTTTGTTTCTTCTTGGTCATATAGTCCCATAAGAAGTCTTTTTTTATTTGCTCTTTCTTTTTTAAAATTCCTTATTTAAGGGTTTCAAAAGCTATAATTACGTTCCCATAAAGATAGAAATAAGATTTACTTAATACTCATTCTCCCCATACCTTTAGCCTTTAGGATAAGACTTTGTATGGTTGTTAAAATAAATAAATAAATCTGAATTGACGAATTTCAACGGCAAACAATAAAATACTTTTACGTAACTTATCTTTGTCATTTGAGAGACACATTAAGTGCACACTAAATCATATGATCATATAATTACTCGATCGAGTAATTTTAATAATTATATAACAATAAAAATAAATATTCTTTTTATGGGTATTAAAATTATGATTACATATTTGTTGAGACAAGTGGAGTGAAGTTGATCCCCTTTTTATTGAATCACCCTATAAACACTTTGCTAAATTATATGTCTTGTAATTTTTCATTTTAATGGATTAATCTTGATTTTTTCCAAACAGGACTTGCCATCAAGTGGATTGGTCTGCTGTATCTCCACATATTCACTGTATTTCTTGGGAATATAGAGTGGTGGGAGGGTTTCATTTTGGATTAAAGGTGAATCAGCTGGAGCCACTGTGGCATTCATAGCTGGGGAATAGGCAATTCCTATTGATATCCTTGCCTCTTTATTCACTACTGCTCTGTGCAACACGCTCTTGTATTTGCCGTTTGTAAATATCTGTCAACAAAAATAATAAAATTACTTAATGAATTTGCATCGAAAATGTCTCGTTTATTTATACCTCGAGGTGATCACCAGTGTTGACCAAAATAGAGTTGGGAACAGGATTGATGTGGATCCATTTTCCATTGTGTTGTATTTGTAATCCTCCAATTTCATTTTGTATGAGAAGGGTCAATAGCCCAAAATCTGAATGGGGTGGAAGGCCCATTACAAGTTCGGGTTGTGGACAGGCTGGATAATAATTTGCAACAAATACCTCCAGACCCGAATCCAGATCCAGGGATCTTTTCATCAATTCTTCTTCCAATCCTAAGCTTTCAGATATTCCTGACAGTAGCATTCCGCACACTTTTCTGCTCTTCTCACAATATTCTCGTACAAGATCTCTGTTAAATGAACATTTAAGAGAGAGATTAAAATGGTCCCAACTCCGACATCAGTGACCCACTTCTTGGATATGTACGTTTCATGGGAAAAATCAAAACGTTGAATTTTCAAAGGAGTTTTGATAGGACGATTCTTGGTTTCTCCATTGCTTTTAATATGTATGATTTTTTTTATTTTGGAAAAAAAATCAAGTAAACTAATTTAGGAACTATTCGAAATGTAAAGTAAGTTTAATTTGTCTAATATCAATATGAATTTTTTTATATACTTCTTTTGTCTCATTTTATATGGTATGTTTTTTTTTCTGTTCGTCTCAAAAGGAGTATATATTTTAAAATATTAATCTTTGAATCTTAAAAAGCAAATAATACCACGTAATTGCGACATATTCGTCTCAGTGTGTGAATATTACTTCAGAGACTAAGACTCCCATCTTTGACGTATGAAGATGTCCTAATCTATGATGTCATTTGGACTTTTACACAATCTGTAAGAAAATACTCTCTCCATTTTCAATTAATTGAAGTTTTGAGATTTTTTTCAATATTTAAAATAATTGAATTATTCAAAGTTCAAAAAATATTTAAAACATTTTTCATATTTGTCCTTTCATTTATTGAAGTTTTATATTTTTTAGAAAATAAATTACATTACATATTTATGATTTCACAAAGGACAATAGTTGAAAGTATGATGTAAATTTTATTTTAAAATGATTTTTTTAATATATATATTACCTTAAAAAATTCAATTAATATGGAATAAAGAGAGTAATAATTAACACAATTATTCTACCACATCGCTCTTATTAATTGATAATTATTATTAATTTAGAAAAAATAATTTGAAGAATAAGCGATTAACGCTAAAGATAAAATATATTTTTTATGTTAAAATTAATAAATAAAAATAAAAATTTATTTTTAAAATAATGGACGAACAAAAACCAACTAAAAGACAAATATAATACCTCAAATTGTTGGGCTGGTGAGGGGCATGAAATTGAGGATGAACAGAGAGTTTAAGGTAATCTCTCCAATAACAAGTAGAGTCCTTGGAAGTATAATTAAAGCTGGTACCATACTTTATTGGATCAAACACTTTTTCCCCTTTGTAACTCCACTTGTCTTCCTCTGACATCAAGAAGAACTCATTGGCCACACCAATCAACTCTTTCATCAAACTTTTTTCTATTCCATGGTTCACAACCTGTATTTACAAAATATCAATTTAAAATTTTTGATTTTACTCTTGAAGATAAGTTTTTATAGCCACACGAATGTTTTATTAATATTATAAAGTTCAAAAGTTCTATTACTAAATTAAATATGCTTAATATATACCACAAATTTAGAAATTCTTCTTTTTTTCTCCTTCAAATCCATATCGAGTATTATTGAAATAAAAGGAGTACATATTAAAGGTTCAAACACAAAATGGTGAAAGCACTGGTTCTATCGACACTTCAGAAAAAAAAAAAGAATGAAGTGAAGGATATACGTATATATATGTATGTATGTATTGAATACTATATCAAATGATTAATGAAAACTCTGTCAGTGAACTTGTGGAAGCACGGAGAACTCCATAAACTAAGCCTTGTAAAGGAGAGAGCTCCATGGTTGAATATAATTTGCCATTGCATTCATTCAACTCATGCATGTACTACTAATACAATAGCACACTTTTTTAATGTACACTTTTTTTAAAGCGTACATGAAGATTGGATCCAACAAGTCTTGAGTAAAATACTCAATAAATTAATGCTAGCTAGTATATATAAATTCTACGTACCATGAAAAATCCCCATTGTTGACAAGCTCTTCCAAGTTCTTGAATGGCTTTGGAGTGTAGATGAGGATCTTCTGAGGAAAGGAGGGAAAGATCAATGATGGGGATTAGTGAATCATCATGATCGTTAATGGCTGGTAATGATAATGAAGAATTGTGTTGATAATTATGGACATAGTAATTAGAAGGCACTGCTTTGAGATTGGGCAACTCAGACATTAGTTTCACACTTCTCATATTGTATCTAATAGGAGCTAGCTAGCTATTTTCTTTTTGGTGGATGATTAATGCCACTGGCCTTGACATGTACATATATATATAGTTATTTATTTCAACGTTTCTTTCATAATCTATATAAGACTATAACCATATAATTAGACATTGCGTGAAAAGTTGTCGAATTGATTCCTCCACGTGAGGACATCAAAAAGGGAAAAAAAAATAAATATCACTCGTGAGTACTATTGAATAGATGTGTTGAGTTAAATTTGAATGAATCAAATTAATGAATTAATTTATTAGTGAAAAATTAACGAAAAAATTACAAAAAAATAGATCCAATTGTAAAGTTATTTATAAAAAATGGACTTAGCCAAACTATCTACCATGTAACTCCACTTTCTCTTTTCTTATTTCGCGCAAAATGTCAACATGACATCAACATCCTACTCTATAATACTCTATCAGAATATTGATGACATAGCAGTATTTATGTAGAATTGAGTTTGATACTCTATGATACTTAATATATCTTATCGATATCATACATGAATGAGTTCTTTTTTTAAGAAATAAACTAGAAATAATTAAAAAAAATTATTAAAGTCACAATTTTATATATCAAAGTTACAATCTTATTAATTAAACTCTAAATTGAAAACTCTAAATTGTGATAGTATCTATATACTTTGATAGTATTAAACAGTAATTGAACAGCCTTTTCGTTGAAGCAATGTTCATTTCTCTTTTAATGTCGTTAGAGTTTATATACTCTAATAGCATTAAAGATTTAAATGAATAGTATTTTACTGAAGCATAATTTTTTTATCTTTAATATAATGAAAATATATATACTTAGATGATATAAAAAATTCTGTTGAACGACTGTCTCTCCTTTCTTAAATTGACTTTTTAAGCGATAAATATTGTTTTCTCATGATTAAAAAGGTCATTAATCTGTTCAAATTTAAAACCACTCATCTGGGTTAATTTTTTCAGGCCACCGACCTACAGCTGACAGCCAAGCTAAGGCGACCCTACCAACTTGAACCTTAAATAAAAGTCGTATATAATGTAACCCCCCAAAACTGATAATTGTATGTTGTCCCATTATCCATGGTTGGATGATGGGACAATATTGTAGTTTTTTTTTTGGAAAAAACATATTTTGTAATAAAAATATTTATTTTAATATAATTTATAAATATATCTGCTACTTTTTTATAATTTTTATCTTGTAATATATTATTTCAAATTTAACTTAAACTTTTGAATGGATCAATAAAAGATATAGTGCATAGATATTAGAAATTCTAATAAAGCTTAAATCAAAAATCAAATTAATATTAACGCTACAACAAAAATCATTTCAACACTAAAAATGACAATAATGTTGAATACTTGTTTTTTAATTTTACATTGATTTAGACAATTGTTCTTTAATTATACATGGATTTAGACAATTGTTCTTTAATTTTACATTGATTTAGATAATCAAAATATATTTTCCTTTATATTTATTTTTTCAGCTTAAACGCTTTTATCGAATACATATAATAACTTATTTTTAAATAAATTTCAATATTTCAAAAATTGCTTTTTATAAATAATCTTAGCAGGCTCATAGAATAGAATACGAGAAAGATTGTACATTCAACTTTAGAACAAGTATGCCTATTACAAATGAGAAAGCTGAGATTCCTCTACCTCCTGCAAGAATTTTACTTATAAGGCAAAATTTATGGATAATAATATAAAAAGGCTAGTGGAGAGAAAAAAAAAACTAATTGAATTGCACTTGAGTATTATTAGTGTCTCAAATTTGAGTCTGATTTTGAGATTAATTTGTGTCGAATTTGGTGATCCGTTGAAAAATTTATTAATTATTTAGGTTGAAATGAAATTATGAATTAGGTATAAGGATCATAATCCAACATATTCAATTTCCACTAAATTTTAATCATTTTATTTGTTCTTTTTAAAAAATTTAATATCTAATAAAATTATACTTTCTTTTAAAGTATGACTACATGTAACATATTAAAAATTGTAATTATATTTTGACAATATTTAGCATAGGTTAATTTAAACTATATATTAGTCCAATATTATATATAGTGAAATGATATTATGAACGAATGAACAATATTAATCAATTCAAACTTAAATGAATTGGACGAAATATGTTCTAATTTGTTAATTATTTTAAGAAAGATATTTAAAATGTTTGACAATATGGTGTGAAATAAATTAGTTTTGGTCCCTAAATAACAAGGAGTTATATTATTTAGTTTAGAGTGACAGTGATCTAAGTTGGGGGGAAAATGAAAGGAAAAGTCGGACAGTACAATAATGTATAATCTCCTTTCCTAGTATTTTTCACGTGAATTAATATGCTGTGTAATTGTAGACTGTTAGATGTTATTCTCTCTGTTTTATATTATTTGAATTTTTGAGATATTTTTCAAAGTTCAAAACATTTGAATTGTTCAAGGTATAAGGTTCAAGGTAAATATTTCAAACTTTTTTTATATTTGTCATTTCATTTATCAAAATTTTATATTTTCTAAAAAATAAATTAAACTACATATTTATCATTTTACAAAAAATAATATTAAAAAATATAATATAAATTTTGTCTTTAAATACTTTTCTTAATATATATATATATTATCTTATAAATTTAATTAAAAAAACAGAACAGAGGGAGTAACTCATTAAAAAACGAAAACCTTTTTGAGGTCCATCATTCACAATTTAAATACACGTGTTGAATAACATAGACGCATTTTTACACATTATTAATTTATTTTATGTTATCAATTATTATAATTTTGCAATACTTTTTATGTTATTTTTAAATAAAATATATTCTCCCATCTTAATTTATTTAATATTGATAAAAATTTCACAGCCAACCAAACTTTTTTTATATATCTTTTAAATTTTAAAATTGTAATATATAATTCATTTTATATTATATTATAGATGTTACTTCCTTCGTGTTGATTCATTGACATTGATAATACTTTCTCAATTTATTTTTATTTATCCATTATTAAAAAATTAACTTATTTTTATTTGTTATTTTTATAATATATCAAAAAAAAAAAAAATTCCTTCTTGTTTTATTACTACGTATTATTTTCTTTGTTTATGTTACTTCATTTTCCTTTGCGTAAAGATTAAATTTGCATATATTTTGTCTTTTTAAAATCTCATTTTATAAAATTACATTAAATATATTATTGTTATAAAAAAATTAATAATTTAATCGCAAGAAGTAACGTAAACAAAGTAAAGAAGTAAAAATAACAACGAGTTATATTAGTTGGGTTAGAGTGACAGTGATCTAAGAGGGGGTGGGAAAAGAAGAAAAAGGAAAAGCCCGACAATGCAACAATGTACACTCTTTCACTAGTATTTTTCACGTGAATTAATAAACTATACGTAATGGAAAGATTTAGACTGCTAGATGTTAACTCATTAAAAAAAAAACTTTTTAAAATCCGATCACTTCATAGTTCACATACGCATGTTTGGAATAACATTGACGTATTTTTACACGTTATTAAATTATGAATTATTATGACTTATAACGATAGATAATTATGTGCAGATATTGTAATATACTCTAATAATTAAACTGGACATTGGGCTCCATCCTATCACAACTTCAATATATGTTAGTTTATTTTAGTTTATGTTATATAAAAATGAAATTTGAGTCAATTCATTTTGTTTATATAATTTATAAGTTTTTTAAATTATTGATTAATAAAATTTATAATATTTTTACATAATTTTTAGATGATATTATTTCTTTTGTCTTGGTTTACATAGCATGGATAGCATTTTAAGAAGTGATAGAGATTTTTATGTCTTTAAAATATTTTACATTATCAATTATTATAATTTACAATAATATTTACCTCATTTTTGAATAAAATATGTTCCCCGTTTCAATTTGTCTAATATTGATAAAAAATTCATAGCCAACCAAATCTTTTTTATAATCTTTAAAAATTTTAATTGAACTGTTAATTATTGTCATATATAATACTTATTAGTCATTTTATATAATATATGTTATTTTCTTTGTGTTGATTGATGCGACACTGGTCGAATTTTGAAATATAATCAAATTTTTTTTACATGTGTTCTAAATTTTTCAAACTGCTAGTTATTATGATTTATTTTTCTTCCATTTTAATTGAATTGTCTTACTATTCTAAATTTTTCAATGATATGAAAAACTATCAAAAGTTAAAGACTCGAGAATTGATAAAAATAATTTCAAATTTTTTAATAATTACCAAACAATTGTTCATTTTTAAATATTATTTTTTACTTTAAAATAAGAGAAATGTGATTGGAATTAAAAGTAAGAAGTGAGGTCCATTATGTTAATGGAAAAGTCCTAATCAATGCAAAGAAAACTGAAAATGACAATGAAGGACCGCCCCAATAAGCACAGTCGAAATAAGCATTACTTTCCGGCTGGTGGCAAAGGTTAAAAGAAAAAGTACGATATTATTTTGGCCACAAAAATTTGATATCAAAATAATTATAAATATTAAAAAGATTATAATATTTTTTAAAAAAAGTTATTAAATTTAGAAAATATTTATTGCATGACTCATTGAGTCCCCCAAAACATTTAATGGCCTCATGTCTTTTTCAATTCTTTTTCTTTTAACCAATTTACTTCTTTTTCTAAATATATATCTTTCATGGTCTTTTTTAAAGATAATGAAAATAATAATTACATCTTAAGTACTCGTAATGATTAAATTTACCTTATAAAATAAGATAAAAAAGAAAATTATTCACTTTGTTTTCGCCAAGCTTCATTAATATAAAACAATTTTTTAAAATAAAAAAAATAAAATTGTTTATGAGATTCAATTTCACACATGTCGCACATAAATAATGAATATATTAATACTTTTATAGTATAACTCAATTTTCAACACACTCTATATATATTAAAATTAAATAATTACACTTCATTAACTAAAAGAATTTCACGCTTACACCTATTGTAGAATTGTCTATAATTATTAAATGTATTAAAAATATTAAAGGACAAAAATAAAACTATAAATATAAAACTTTTCTTGAATATATTCATACGAAATCTAAAAATGACGTATTCATGCATTTGATCAACGGCTAAATGATAAAAATTATTAAATAAGATATATAAATTATAATGGTAAATTTCTTTCACTTTAAATATCTATGTTATATGTAGAAAGTTTCATTTATTTAGAATTTTCATTATATACTAGGTCTAAATATTTTTAGAAAAATAGGAATGTCATTTTTGGAGACCGTGACTGTACGAATTTTTTTGGTATAAAAGGTATAAGTATTTTTTTTATAAAATATAAAGAACCTATCATTAATAATATAGTTGAGTCATAGTATAGAAACATTTAGCGTAATTAATTAGTGTCAATATTTTAAAATATTTTGAGTTTTTGATTGATATTCTATAGTGTTGCTTTTAAATGAGGCAGATACTTATGAATTATATAATTTTTATGATTTCTACAAAGTGTTGATGTCTATCATATTTTGCGTGTTTTGAGTTTCAATTCTATTCAACTAAAAAAATATTTAGGCAAGTTTTCAAATAGTATATTGACTTTCTCTTTTCATACTAATGAAAATAGATAGAAAAAATTTTAAATGGTGGAATAGAGGATGGTTGGATATGATTCGAGATATATCCCGTAAAACAAGATTTTTTTTTATTAATACATATATTTAACCTTCTTCACCATATAAAATTATGAATTTAGTACTTTTCGTGTGGTATTAAATATATTATCTCTGATTTTGTTATAAAAATTGGTAAAAAGTTTGACCTTTTATATTTGGGAGCAACGATAAGTAAGTAAAATTAGACAAGAAATAATATAAAAATTAACTTGATTGGATCTCATAATTAATCTAAGGCTGAAAGAAAAGAATATTGTTAATTAGCCCGTTTAAAATATGTATGATCGTTAGAACGTAACTACAAAAACATACATCTCGTGTATGAAATTTTAATTGTATATCTAGGTAAAAGCTTTAGTAATGAAAGAAGAGTGAATGTTTCTCAAGAATCAAATTCAAAATATACATTTTAGTAAGATACTCATATTAATTATTTTTCTTATGAAGTATATAAAATTTAAACTAGACCAGTAAATGTGGACGGAGAGAATATAATTTTAGATTTTTGAAAAATAATTTGAGAAATAAGTAATTAGTATTGAGAATAAAGTAAAAAAAAATTATTTTTTTGATAGAATAAAAGTAAAAATATATTTTTAAAATATTAGACAAGTAAAAGTAAAAAATATATAAGTTGTTTCTTTAAAATGCGAAGTGAACGTGCAGCACAACAAGAATACCATTGGCGTGTGGACTTTAGGCTAATTAATGTTTGTGTTGGTTAAAAATTACACTTCAACGTCAAACTAAAAATATCAGGAAATGTTTCTTGACAAGAGAAATGCTATTACAAAATGGAATAAGGAAAAGAGTGTTGAAAAATTCAAAGTGACATAGCGGTAGAAAATTAAAAGATTATCAGTGAGCGTTGCGTGGAATAAATTGGATCTCTATATTTTTAGTCAAAAGTCGTAAGTCCAAAGCTTGACATAAGTATGAAAAAAAATTTGTTATGGACTGCTTTCGTCTTAAATATATAAGCTTTATGCAATGTGAAACTGAATCAATCACAAACTTCAATATAAATATTTAATACCAAATGAAAAATAAAAATAATTATTTAATTTAAAATTTTTGAAAAGTGTCCTTTTCAAATTAATAAGAAAAGAGAGAAGACTCCTGCAGATTAGTTATCAAAATTTGATTGCCTAGGACAAGACTTGATTATCTTTCTAGCATCCCTTCGAAATTATCTATAAGCTTTTTTTAAGTTCAATTTTCACTTTTCAGAACTGATTGCTTCTATTTATTCATATCCAAAGTCTATACAAAAGAGGCATAAAGGCCCAAAACAAAAAGGCACAATAAAAAAGCCCACTTGTTATAGCCCAAACCGTCTAAAAAGTAGGATTTGTGATTTATATAATTTATACTTTTCATATTGAGAGTCCAACCATGTCTCCTTTGGTGACGCTTGATATAAATCTATTTCTTATTTATTTTTCTCTTTTAAATTTTCTCCATGATTCGAATATGGTTCATTTTTCTTTCTTAAGATTTCGACTTTTATATTAAGCATGTTCAACAATTGATATATATCAAAATATGTATCTAGCATCTTTCAACAAATCTTGATTTGTTCTTTGTCTTCCCAGCTGAAAATGTTGTGGAGATAAAAGATGCTCCTCTCTTAACCTCTATTTTTTATTTCTCCATGTGACTTTATAGCTGGTGACCCTTTTTGTAAGCTGAGGCTAGGTGGCTATTTCTGTATATGTTTCCTTCTTGTCTAGATTCTCAACTGGGTATTTGTGCTTTATCAACATTTAAAATAAAATTTGTTTGCATTTTATTGATAGCTGATTAAAACATTGTATTTGCATTTTCTCTTCATGCTTCATGTTTGTATGTTTCATTTGCCAGCCTTTGGTTATTTGAAGTAGCTCTTCCATAATCTCTATTTGTTGCCATGCTCTATTTAATTTGGGAGTAGATTTAAACTAGTTTCATAATTATGAGTATGCAGTAAATAGTTTTTAAGTTTTAAAAATTAATACTTTTATCTGTCAAATAATCGACAATTTATATTTATTAAATTTGGAAGAGATTGTGAGAAAAAAGAATTAAGCATAAACATCAAGAAAGTCCGATCAAATCTTAAAATATGACCAAAATTTAATTGATCATTTCTTTTCTCTCCATTTAATGACATATGTCAATTAAATTTTAACCATTAAAATCTAACTTATACCATGTTTCAACCATCAAAAACTTGAGAAAAATAAAAAAAAAACATAAGTCAATCAAATTTCATGTAGTTTGACTTTTAAAAAATAAAATGTGACAAGTAAAAATGAATAAATAAAGCATAATATTAATTATTTGATTAAATTTTTTTAGCAAAGGAAGAAACATTTATATATATATATTTTTTAACTCCAACAACCTAGATACGAAGTGATTGGGGAATTTGACTTAGACCCCTACTCTCTATATTACTATTAAATAATAAATATATTCGAAGGAAACCTTGACCTAGACCTCAAAATAATAAATAACTTATTAACAAAATGAGAGGGCAGGAAGACTACTTTGAATTTGGAATTGTAGGCCTCCTGTAAGATTTTATATATATATATATATTTATTTATTTATTTATTTATTTATATTATTAATAAAAGGAGGTACTTTAGAGTATATATTATTGGTCTTGAATTGTGTGACTGAACTCGGATTTATTACCCTTATATCTAAATGCCACGCAGAAAGATTCATAATTATTTATAATTTGTGCAAGATATAAACATATATTGTAAGAAATGAATAAAAATGATGTAAAAAGAAATG
>JAOTQJ010000001.1:33431305-33449258 GCA_025642045.1 Solanum sejunctum | reverse complement strand
GTGAAGTAGCAGTTAGTCAATGCAACTTTCGACGCTCCTCATGAGTCATCTGGAAACAGCCGCTTTATGTTTTTAAATATAGGGGTTAGGTTGCGTACATCCGACCTCCACTCATCCCGCAATGAGTGGGAGCCTTTTGAGGTACTGGGGTATGTTGATCATTATTGTCCAGACAGAAAGAAAACAGAATTTTGAGAGTTGGATCAAGTAAATTCATGTATTTTGTTTTTGGGGAGAATTAGGGGTTTTCTGGTAATACAAATTCAAACAAGTGACTGTGAATATTTCCCAACGAATTGTTGCTTGTTTGAATGTGTAGGATTTACTTGTTCCTATAAATTGCTCACACATACTTTGAGAAAGTAGGTCATCAGAAATTGGAATTCTTCGTCATTGATTCACGGGGTTGTTTTATTTTTGGGTATACGTGCTTGCTAATTAATCCACTTAATTTGCAAGAAATTAGCTCAACATTCTGTCCAGTTGGAACAACAAAAGAAAAATAGAAATTTGCAACTTCAGTTTCAGGAAAAGCGGACACGTTATTATTGAGATCGCACAACAGAACATTGCGGATCAAAGATGTTCATGGGTTATCACACGCTTCAAGGGATATTCTTCGATTTATGTTTCAATAAAATGTGATAAGTATGTTGCCTATCTTAGAATGTACTCTGTCTACCAACTAGTTTTTACATAAGATAGTCACACATTTTATTACCAATATGTTATAAAAATAGGCAAACATTCTGAGTTTGAATCTCATTGTTGTCCATTATTTAGAAAGCCATATATTTAGCTCGTGCTAAAGAATTAAGTCTGAGTATAAGCATAGAGGTGTCTTGATGTCATACTTTAGTAAATAAAAGCATATCATTTCTAATGCAGTCATAGAGTAAAAAAGTAAAAGTGTGTTTTCGACACTTGAGCTTTTAGATGAAATGATTACATGTTTAGCTCAATCAAAAGTTGTAGTAACGGGTATTGTGATGACAATGCCAGCACGGCACATTGGACAATTGGTGTGTGATCTAAGCCAAGTGTCGATGCAAGGAATGCAAAAAGCATGGTTACACTTTGGCAAAATCCTAAGAGTTTGATCTTCTCGAAACTTACTCAAGCAAACAGAGCACTATGTTCCTTCAATTCGCCCTTCACCTCTTCTATACTTGCGGATTGTGATGGTGCTGATGACTGATGGCTGAAGACCCACTGTTCGAATATCTCTCAACTCTTCTTCTTCTTCTTCTACTAGTTGCTGCTCCGGTTGTGAAGAAGTTCCTGAGCTGTGGAATTTGCGAATGACAAAGGAACAAAATATGTAGACACCAATGCCTAAGCCAGTAATAGAAGGGTCAAGAAGATGGAAGCAGCGTTTTTATGTGGAGACAGCTATCGAGGAACTCCGGTTGTGAAATTTTGTGGCAGTGGCGGTAGTTCGATTTCTGGAACAAGACAAATACCACGGCAAATATAAAAACATGACAGTGGACAAATGTTAGGATGATACACCTCTGGGTTACAATAATAGTTGTAACAAATTTCGGGAGTGAAATTATCAAGAGATTCAAAGATGAGCTTTCGATCAATATGGAACGCCATGGCTGCAGCTAATTCTATAACCAGAGATGGGAAGGAGAATACATATAGCTGCCGGCTTATGACTTGTTTCAGATTTTGCGAGCAAGAGAAAATATAGAAAATCTTACACCCTAGTCCCCAAAGAAATTATAACATGACAATGAAGGCCTATTGTTTTTTCTTTTTCTCCTGCTTTTCATTTCTGTGTTTCTTCTTATTGGACTTTTGTGAATTCTGTTTATTGGATGACGGCTGATTAAGACAAATTTACAGAAGCTGCCATTAATTTCCTCCTTGTTTTGTGAAAAATAGAGGTGATTTTTTGGAATATTATAAATCAGTTTCTAAAATAGTCTAGTGTGGTATTTAGAATAAATATCTTATAGAAATATCAAGATATTATATTTTAAAGTAGAAGATAAAATTATTAGAAATTTATTGAAGATGTTTTGTAGAAAATTTTTGTAGTAAGTCATAGAATTATCTAGATCTTATAATATCTAGAATCATATATAAATAAGGGTGGTCTTGTACATATGTAAACAATCCAAAAGCAACCAACAATTAAAGACAAATCAAGTAGTCTTCTCTCGTAACAAAGTTTTCTCTTCTTTAGTTGAATTTTTCGATCTTAGTTAAGATCTTAGACTAGCAGAAGGTCTCCTGATTATACTTTTCTTCTGCTATATTTCTCTACAGTTTCCACCGATCTAAGCTGGGTCATGGCAAGTTGGACATTGATAATATAAAGCTCTCTGCTTTAACAAGTTCTAGCATCATCATGAATATATTTTCAATGAAATGCTGTACTATCTTTTATTCTAGTGTATACAAGTATAATTAGAACAAACGCCAATTATCTGAGAAGCTGACTTTTCCTCATGAATCTCAAGTCCAGTTGTCACGGGGGTCACATAGCAGAAGATTGCGGATTAAGATTTTCATGGGATTATCACATGCTTCAAGAGGTATTTGTTGATCTACGGTTAAATAAAATGTGTTATGTGTGCTGTCTATCTTACGTGCAAAGATTCTGGTCCAGAATTTCTGGATTCTTGCTTCCACTGTTAAGCATATCTTCCATCATGCACCTTATTTAACTCTCCTTCACACTGCAGGAGGATTTGACACATAATCCTTTGAACTTACACTGATACTCAAAGTACTTAGATCTCCTGACTCGCCTTTATATCAACTGTCAATCCTTAATAACATGGTATTTTATGAGTTTCCTGAACGAGTTTCCTCTTCAAGTCTCACAGCTAAATTCTGCAGTGTAGAGATAACTAAGAAAATAAAGTACACTTTGTCTAATAACATAGTTGTTAGATAAGATAGTCACCACATTTCATGATTATGTCATTGCAGGCAAAGATCTTGAGTTTGAATCTCATTGCTATCTATTATAAAAAAACCCAAGTATTTAGCTCATGGAAAAGAATAAGTCTGAATATAAGCTAAGAGGCATGTTAATGTTAAAAGTAAATAAAAGTGTACTCTTTCTAATTAGGTTAAAGAATTATAAAGTAAATAAAAGTGTGTGTTTCTACAATTTAAGCTTTTAGATGAGATCGTCACATATTTCTCACCATGAAAGATGCAGTGGCGGGAATTGTGATGACAATGCCGGCCCGGCACATAGGACAATTGGTGTGTGATTTGAGCAAGTGTCAAGCAAGGTATGTGGAAAGCATGTTACACTTTGGCAAAATCCGAAGAGTTTCATTTTCTAGAAATTCACTCGAGCAAACACAACACTCTATTCCTTCAATTAGTCCTTCACCTCTTTTATACTTGCGTATAGTGACGGTGCTGATGACTGATTGCTGAAGACCTATTGATTGAACACCACTAAACTCTTCTTCTACTACCACTAGTTGTTGCTCCAGTCTTGAGTTGCGGAATTTGTGGATGATGTAGGGACAAAATATGCTGACAGCAATGCCTAAGATTGAAATTAGAAGGATCAAGAAAATGGAAACAGTATATTTACTTGGAGACTGTAAAAGGAGGAACTTTGGGTGTGAAATTTGGTAGTGCTGGTGGTTCGAGTTCTGGAAGCAGACAAATACTCGGGCAAATATAAAAACATGACAGTGGACAAACTATAGAATGATGCACCTCTAGGTTGCAATAATAGCTGCTACAAGTTCTGCTGGTGGAATTATCAAGAGATTCAAAGATGAGCTTTCGATCAATATGGAATGCTATGGCTGCAGCTAATTGTTTGATGACAGACTAGAAGAAACTTACATATAGCTACTGGGGTCTTCCAGCCTAGTTCCCAACGAAATTGTATCATAACCATGAGTGCCAGTTGTTTTTTCTCCTTTTCATTTTTGTGTTTCTTCTTATTGGACTTCTGTGAAGTCTAGTATATTGTGAAGAAATAACAATATGTTTTCATTTTGCTTTTCTTTTCTGTTTAGGAGCAATACATTTTTAATGTTTGCATAAGAATGTACTTGTTGCTTCATCACATTTTTTTTTGACTTATGAAGCAGCTAAGGTACTTTAAAAAATAAAAGAGTTCCATAATGTTTTTAGCTTGCAAGGAATAGGTTACTTGTAAGGCAATTTTTAAGGTTACTTTTAGCTTAAGGTACTCTCTTGGTCCCATTTCAAGTAACATTATTTGACTTGGCATGATATTTATGAAAAAAATAATATTTTTAAAATTTGTAGTTGAAAATCAATTTTATATATTTAAATGACCGAAAATATTTCATTATGTAAAAATAAAATTTTAAAATTAAATTATTTTTAATTATAGTAAGATAACACTTTTTCAGGATGGACGAAGAAAAGAAAGGATGGATGTCAGATGGAGGGAGTAGTAAATAAAATAAGCAATTCTTTCATTTCTTGGCGTGTTGGGATCCTGTTCATCACATGTTAAGCCCTAACTTATTGGCCTTTACAGTTACAGATTCCTCTGTCCAAAATCTCCTTAAAAGAAAGCATTTTTAGAAAGATTAGTTATTGCAATCAGTTCTATAGTTATATGTTAACTGTTCAAATTACAGCAATTCGTTCGTGTCTGATTTCTTCTCTTTCCTCATACTAAAATCGCGCTTCTATTTTGTTGGTGGTCATGGTTGCAAATCCTTCATCTCCCCGAAGTCTTGTTATGTTGCTTCACCAATACTATAGAGTTCGCTTCAATGCTACATCCTCTCAGTTACAGGGCCTCCATGACATAGTTCCAACTACGAGGATCTATAACTGTGGCTCCGCAACACCAGGATTACGGTTTATCAGTTCAGGAGCGTTTCAAATACCTAATAAGAAAGATCAGTAATTAATTCTTCTCTACTCATTTTTTGTTTAGATAAGCAAAAACATCACTTGTTTATTACCTTTTATAAAAAAAGATTGAATCTTGGTTCTTGATTGTATCTTTAAGGGGAAAGAATGAAGTATGCAACACTCCTCCGGTAGATGCCGCAGCATCTTCTAAGCCCAATTTATTTGCTCGGTATGCAATTAATTATTGTCACAAGAAAAAAAATATTCTCCAATTATAGTCATTGATCTAGTGTAGTATTACAGGGCAAAATGGCTTTTGGGATCCATACTATCAATATTCCTTCCATTTTGGAAGAAAAACTGGGAAAGCTTTCGAAGAATTGAAGGTATGGATTTTTGTAATTTTAATGCATATTGAACAATTTTGAATGTTTGACAACTCATCTTTAGATAGAAGTCACATCAGCAAAGCACAAAAAATATGTTGTGTATATATATAAGTAGCCAGACATTACCTATTCGGGCACAGTCCCAAAGTGGACAGTATTACTAGTGGGCTTGATCATTACAGCATGTTTCAAAACTCAGAATCCAAAAATGTCTACATTCCAATCTGTTCAGAGATTTGTTTATTCAGGAGAGGTAGAGAAGGTGGCAGAAGAGGTGGAAGAAGCTGCGGAGGTAGTAGCCCTGGTGGCGAGTAAAACGGAAAATGCAATGGCAGGGGTTGCCGTTAAGCTGCCTGAAAATAGCCTACTGAAAGAAGCAGCAGTAGAAATTGAAAATGCATCTGCTGTGGTTGCTAAAGATGCTCAACTTACTTCTAATTTCATTCACAAGGTTTGCAAACCAAATTACTTTATCCATATCATTTGTCGTAAAAAATCATCATCTTAATTTGTTAATAATTATTTTCTGATTGGGAAAACTAAGTTTGTACCAAACTATTTGCATTCATATATTTCTTTACATTTTGTACCCTATACTATTAAAAGTTTGTCACTCCTAATATTAAAATTCGCTCGCTGATATCATGTTGACATCACCATCTGATTGTATAATTTACTAATAGAGTATACATATACCAATATGGTACCACAGATGATTAAACTCAATTCTATATGATATCAATATGGTACAAATATACCGACAGAGTATATAACAAATATATTTTCTATTAATTTAGAGTTTAATAATTTTTTATTTGTTTCTTAAAAGAAAATCCTATATACCAATTGAGTATCAATATACTGTGATTTCATTCTATATGACACCTCTAGAATATATTTCATAATATTTATGCTGAAGTTAGCACGCGAAATAAAAAGAGGTAAGTGGATAGAAAGTTAAATAGTTCAGATAATGTGTCCATTAAGAATAAATAATTTTGATTGAGTTTATTAAAAATAAATAATTTCAAATTAGATATATTTTGTGTATTTTCTCCTTTCTGATTTAGTCTCTCTAATATTGTATGGGCTAACAGGTTGAAGATATGGAGCAAGACCTGAAGGACTTGGAGAAAATGGTTGAACCTTTTATTGAGAAAATGGAAAAGCCCAAATGATGCAAAAAGTAATACTGTAGTAGAAGTACATATTTTATTTTATTTTTTTGTGCCCCAAATATCATAAAAGAAGAGGCCATCTATATTTTTCAGTTTTAGAGACAATTCAGATTAATGTTAATATATTTACTATGGAAAACATTAATTTCTTTTATTCTGAAGAGACCATACATTTGGAATCTTATTTGAAAAACTAGATATGTCAACACTTTTCATGTTGGCCGAAATAAATATACTCAATTTTAATAGTTGAAGAGGTTGAGTTTTTATTGTCCATTAATTACTACCAAGTTTTACCCTTATTGATGATATTTCCTCATTCATCGTTAGCAACTGACATTTATATGTGGTGTGGATTCCCCTGACTTTGGTTGGGGAAAGTGAGACATCGAGTAATTCTTCTGATGGACACAAAAAATGGTGATGGAATAGAAGCATGGGTTTGTTTGGAGGAGAATGTCATGCCTCATTTCGAGAAAGACCCTCACATTTTATCGTTTTCTTCTCCACTAGATTTGGATTATACTACTATGATAATTACTTACTATCTTCTTACGTGATATTTTCTTCTCTACTTTAATTTGCATTTCCTCTTAATATGATCAAAATCTCTACTCATGTACCCGCATTGATCGATAAAAATTATGAATATAATGTGCCTCTTATTCTATGATGTGATCATGTGAATGTTAGATGATTTTATAAAATATTTATATTTGCTGGTGAGATGTGGAGATGGCTTCTGATTGATTCCAGTGATTAGTAATGATGATGGTGATAGTAGTGACGGATAGTAATCATAACATTAGTTGGTGTTAGTAGTTGAAGAATGTGTGATGATAGTTAGCAATTATTCTAGTTTGTGATGGTGAGAATGATTAACAATAAGAATTTTCAGCAATGAAAATAGTGATAGATAATGGAGACAGAGAGACGATGATGGTGATAAAACTTATAAGTGTTCATGTTTAATTTATATACATTGATTTGATTGTTGTTAGGCTTTAGGAAACAGTCTCTCTACTTCTCTGAAGTAGCGGTAAGGTTTGCGTACAATCTCCCCTCCCCAGACCCCACTTGTGGGATATTACTGGGTATGTCGTTGTTGTTGTTGATTGTTGTTAGGCTGATCGATTTTTTCAAATTTAATTTATATAATAGTGTACTCTTCATGATGTCTTTTTTAAGTCAAAGTAGTCACTGAATATTTCAATTACAGAGATCTCGTGAAGACACTTTTATAATATATTATCTAACGACCTCGTGAGGACTTTTTATTTGAAAAAATTTTAAAAAGATATTCAATGAAATAGTGAGTTATTACTACGGTCTATTTTCTTTATAGAGCCGACCTTGATCGTAGCAAGTTGTTGACTTTGTCCAGAAAAAGGAAAAAAATCCCCTCGTGCATCTTGAGATTGGAGCAGGACAAAGTAGCAGTTTTATTACATAAAAAACATAAATTGTTCGTCTTTGAAAAGCAGCTAGTTGTATCACTAAGATGGCACCAAATTGAAGATAACAAGTGAGAAAAGTGTGAAGTACGTTCTCGCCATGGCTAAATTTTTAATATAGTTTTCATGTAAAACAAACATTTAAACAAGTAGCTGTAGTGCAAAATTCTTGTATCTGTTCTGGAAAAACTGAATACGACATTCGACACTAATTATAAGCATGTAAAGTCAATATGTGATAACTAAAGCCCCTAAAATTATCTATCCAGTTTTATGACTCATAAATATGACGACAATAAACTAATGCAAAATGTGCCATGTTTATGAACCTTGATTTCCTGCTGGCAATACACTAATGAAAATATGTAAAAAGTCGGTCTTCAAAAATGGGCTGAGGCAACTATAAAAGAGTGCGTTAATAACATTCAGAAACAACTTAGAAGTTCAGTTACACAAATTTTGCACCTTTATATTTCTTAGTATTACTTTGTTTCTGTTTGTGTCTGTCTCATGGCGAAGTTAGATATTCAATTACAGATGAGGAAAATGATAAGGCCCTCAACTCCTACCCCAAATCATCTTCGAAGCCTCAAACTTTCACTTTTTGATCAAGGAGCTCCTCGTATATATGTACCCATAATGTTCCATTACTTGCCAACGAACAGGGAAGTAGTTACTGAAAAGCTGCAAAACTCTTTGGCGGAGACGTTAACCAATTTTTATCCTCTAGCTGGAAGATTTAGAGAAGATCAATTCTCAATTCATTGCAACGATGAAGGCGTTGAGTATGTTGAAACAAAAGTAGTCAACTCGGATCTTATTGAATTTCTCCAGCACGGACCTAAGAATATTGAGCTTTTGAATGATCTTCTTCCAGATATGGCTGATCATCGGCCGTCAAGTCCATTACTCGGTGTCCAAGTGAACGTATTCAATTGTGGAGGAATAGTCATAGGAATACAAATTTCCCACATGGTAGCTGATGCTTTCACATTAGCAACATTTGTTAATGAATGGGCGCATACTAGCCTTACAGGGACGACAAAAGATTGTCTCCCAAGCTTCGGTCACTTGTCATCGCTCTTTCCCCCAAGAGAGCTATCAGGACCTCAATTTTCACCACCATCCAACACAGGCCCTAAGATTATTACGAGGAGGTTTGTGTTTGATGTTTTGGCAATAGCAAAGCTCAAGGACAGAATCAATTCGAGTGGCACACTCACAAGACCTACTCGAGTGGTAGTCGTTATGTCATTAATATGGAAGGTTCTTATGGGAATTTCATCAGCCAAACATGGACATCCAAGAGACTCTTCTTTTTTATTTCCTATTAATTTAAGGGGGAAATCAAATTTATCGTCTTTGGAACATGCTCAAGGGAATTTCTATGTGTCTGTAGCTGCTACTCTTGAGGCAAAGGAGTCAAGAAGGGAGTTAAATGAGTTTGTTAACGCTATAGGAATTACAGCAAGGAACACATCTCTAAGCATTGGCAACGCAAGCGTGGACAAAATTATCTCTCTGTCCATAAACTGTGGCACAGAAATCATCAAGAGATTTGGTCAAGGAGATGAAATTGACATTTATGCGAGCACTAGTTGGTGCAGATTCCCCTGGTACGAAGCAGATTTTGGTTGGGGAAAGCCAATTTGGGTGAGCAGCGTAGGCAGAACGTTTGAAGTAATTAGTCTGTTTGACACAAAAAACGGTGATGGTATAGAAGCATGGGTTAGTTTGAAGGAGAATGACATGATTGAATTCGAGAGAGACCCTCTCATTTTGTCCTCCACTTCAAAAGTAGCTTTTGATTAATTCCTCCATTTGGATGAAATGATTCTTTACCATTTTAAGCCTACTAATTGCTTCATGTCTAATCCATATGATCACTAGCGAGCCATGTAATATGATTTTGTCCGCGATGATTAAAATATCATCACTCATTATTATATTGCCAAGTTGGTATTTATCAAAACAAAATTGTTTAAAGAGGAAAAAAAAACTTGAGAAAGTGCATGTACGTGGGGACCTTTTATAAGTAAAGAATCAGATCAATCTTTTATATAATTATGTATTTAATAATGTGGATTAAAAACTCAAAATGAATGGCAATAAACTAATGCCTAAAGGTTGGCGAAATGCACAAACACGTTGGGCTGTCGCGTTGACAAGTTTATTAGGGGAAATAAAATCTGCTAACCACTTATAAATTGAAAACCGGGAAATAATATTTTCAAATTTATTATGTTAAAAGAAAGTTCTCATGTGTGTAAAAATGAAGCTCGAAGAGGCAATTGTAAGTTAGTTACAAAATCAATCTCTCGATTTGTTATAGGGATAAGGCATAAGAATTTCTTATCTATGACGATGTTGTCAATTAAAACTATCATGGCCTGCCAACTATGCAAAAAAGTAGTAATAAGACGTTGGGATATATTTAACTCTAATCAGTAATCAAACCAGAAGAAAAACAGAAGTCTCTATACATTTTTAATTGCTCCAATCCTCTTCATTACTAGATAGCACTTGTTGTTTAGAGTATTGTTTATCTTTGTTTGCAAATTGATGGCCAAGTTAGAGATTGAAGTTGAGACAAGGAAAATGTTGAAGCCCTCCCAAATGTTCTTGGGAGCCTCAAGCTTTCAGCTGGCTCCTCGTGTATCCATTACTTGCCAAGCACTAGTATGACTCAAGTAACAATTACTGAAAGATGTCAAAAATCTTTGGTGGAGATGTTAACCAAGTTGTACCCTCTAGCCGGAAGAATTAGAGAAGATGAATTCTCAATTCATTGTAATGATAGTATGTTGAAGCAAAAGGATCTAGCTGAATTTCTCCACCAAGGACCCAAGAATATTGAGCTTTTGAATGATCTTCTTCCTCAAATGGATGATCATCAGCCATCAAGCCCATTACTTGGTGTCCAGGTGAACGTATTCCGTTGTGGAGTAGTCATAGGGATAAAAATTTCACACATGATAGCAGATGCTTTCAAATAGCAACATTTGTGAATGAATGGGCGCACACCAGTCTTACTGGGACGCCAAAGCAATCTCATAGTCTCCTAAGTTTCAGTCACTTGTCATCGCTCTTCCCCACAAGACTGCTAACAGGACCTCAATTTTCAGCACCTGCTCATAATAATAAGATTGTCAAAAGGAGGTTTGTGCTTGATGCTTCGGCAATAGCAAACCTCAGAAGTACAATCAAAGATTCAAGGCCTACTAGAGTGGTGGTTGTTATGTCGTTAATATGGAAGGTTCTTACGGGCATTTCCACAGCCAAACATGGGCATTTAAGGGACCCTTGTCTATCATTTCCCGTTAATTTAAGGGGGAAATCAAACATTCCATCTCTAGAACATGCTCTGGGGAATTGCGCAACGATTGAAATTGTTACTAATAGAGAGGCAAGAACGGAGTTGAATGAGTGTAAACTTGGTAGGAAAACATATGTGAAGGCATTGGTGCGGCAAGCGTTCTATGTGCATTACTTGTGTCACAGAATTTGTAAACAAATTTGGGCAAAAAGATGTCGACAATTATTCCAGCATTCCCTGGTATGAAGCCGACTTTGCCATCCTGGATGAGCAGTGTTACTAAAAAAATTTGAAGGAATTTATCTGATTGACACAAAACATGGTGATGGAATAGAAGCATGGGTTACGTTGAAGGAGAATGACATGGCTGAATTCGAGAAACACCCCGACATTTTGTCCTTCACCCCCAAAGCAACAGTTCATTCCTCAGAGAAATAAAATTTCTTCTCTCTTACCTCTAACTTTTTGAAATTAATTTGAATGCATCCTTTTGATTTAAGAGAAGTTAATATAGACCGTCTCTATCTTTTCACATTTCAATTTATTTGTTCCCTTTTCTTTCAAACTCCAAGACATGCAAATAAATTAAACTAATACTTCAAAATATCAAAACTATTGTCTTTAAATTAACTGTGTTCCATTGCAAAAGTTTCGACTTAGAGGGTTAAAAATAGGTTTCAAATATGTCTCATGTACGATAATTGACCTGAGAGAAAATCCAGCGTGCGTGCAACCATGATTTGATATATATCAGGAGACAGTATTTGGCCAAGACGTTAGTGAGATGCATAAAAAAAAGGAAAACTATACGAAATTGAAATTATACCCAATTCAAACTATTTACCCTTAATGTACTCATGACTCAAATTTCTAGCTGGTCCGTCCCAACCCTCCAAATTTCTTTGCCCGCAAGGCTTTGATTGGGTGGGGCTGGGTTGGCCCATTTTGACAGTTATATCTATTAGATTATCTAGATGAAACGATATATGTTTATATGTGTATAGAGCTTAGAAGAAATTGTGGATGCTATCGGAGAAAACAATGTTGTTAATAAAGTTTAAAAAATGCAATACCTTGAAACGTGAAGTCATTTTCTTCTTCTTCCTTTTCATTTTCTTCAGACCTTTGGTCAAATTTTGTTACACTTCAAAAACTCTACTTTTAAGGTAATAAATAATAAGTTTCAAATATGTCTTACGTATGATAATTGACCTTAGACAAAATAAACTGCTGTATTGAATGTCATTGGATGTTACAAGGAAATTAACAATAATTAAGCAATTGCTAGCCGTAGGGAATGTTTGGCACAGACAAAAGTATTTTTTTTAAAAAAATGTCTTCGAATTTTTGTGTTTAGCTTTTCTTTAATTAGAAAATAAACTATTTAAAAATGAGAAAAATAATTTCTTTAACAAGAGTATTAAAAGCAAGTTAAAAATAAGACTAGGGAAAACAAGTTAATAAGTGACGATCCAAGTTTATAGTTTTTGCCCATCCACCCAACACCCCTAACCCTCATCCCTTGAACATCCTACCCCGATCCCTCACTCCCACTACCTCTTAGCATTTTGCTAGATTTTATATACACACATATTTATTTTTATGAGTCACTTATTCAATAGTACTAAAAAGTAAATAAAAAATCCAGTTATTTTCATGAAAAAAATATTTTTTTTCCCAGATAAACACACCCTAAGAAGATCATATTCTATTATTTTGGCTGACCTTTGAAAATTACAGTAAAGTTTTGCATGGTTTCAAGCAAAGCAATAACCAAATAATACCATCTTTTACCCGATATACGTGATTAAATTAAAACGTGGACTAAGGGCCCTATAAAAGAAGACACCCTGGACTCATAAGGAACGACTTCAAATCAACAAAAACAAAAAAAGAACACATTTGTGTCTATTCCATAATTATTTTTCACTCCCAAGTATTTCTGTTTTGTTGTTGGGAACTTTTGATCCTAATGGACAAGTTAGATATTCAAATGCAGTTAAGGAAAATGATAAAGCCCTCAACTCCTACCCCGGAGCCTAAAACTTTCATTTTTTGATCAGGGTTCCCCTCGTATGTATGTACCAATACTCTTCCATTACTTGCCAACCTCTAAAGGATCAATTACTCAAAAGATATTCTGATAAGTTGCAAAAATCTTTGGCTGAGACGCTAACCAAGTTTTAGCCTCTAGCAGGGAGATTTGCTGAAGATGAATTCTCAATTCACTGCAATGATGAAGGAATTGATTGCTTCCAAACCAAAATCAACGCGGATCTTGCTGAATTTCTCCACCAAGGATCCAAAAATATTGAGCTTTTCGATGATCTTCTTCTTGAAATAGATCGGACATCAAGTCCATTACTTGGTGTCCAAGTGAACGTATTCAACTGTGGAGGACTAGTCATGGGCATACAAGTTTCACACATCCTAGCTGATAGTTTCACATTAGAAACATTTGTTAATGAATGGGCAAACATTAGCCGAACAGGGACCATAAAAGGTTGTCTCCCAAGCTTCGGTGTCTTGTCGTCACTCTTTCCCGCACGAGTGCTATCAGGACCTCAATTTTCAGCACCTTCTAACAGAGACCCAAACAATGTCACGAAGAGGTTTGTGTTGGCAATAGCAACAATTGCCACATTCACCCGACCTACTGGAATGGTGGTCATTCTGTCGTTAATTTGGAAGGTTCTTGTTGGCATTTCCACCGCCAAGCATGGACCTTCAAGGGGTGCTTCTTTATTATTTCCGATTAATTTGAGGGGAAAATCATCCTTAGAGCATGCTCTAGGGAATTTCTACATAACTGTAGTTGCTGCACTTGACGCAAACCAGTCAAGGAAGGAGTTAACCGACTTTGTTGACGTGGTAGGAAGTACAACAAGCGACATAGCTGCAAGCATTGGTAAGGCAAGCATCGATGATATTACCTCTCTCTCCGTTGCCTATGGCACAGAAGTCGTAAACAAACTTGGTCAGAAAGATGTAGATAATTATCCGAGTACAAGTTGGTGTAGGTATCCATGGTATAAGCGGACTTTGGTTGGGGAAAACCGTCCTAGGTGAGCAGTGTTAGCAAAAATTATGAAGGAATTAGTCTGATGGACACAAAAAATGGTGATGGAATAGAAGCATGGATTGTTTTGAAGAAACACGACATGGTTGAATTCGAGAAAGACCCTGACATTTTGTCCAAAGAAACATTCGACTCCTAAGAGAATTGATACAAATCAGCTTAACTCAATATTGAAAATATATTTTTGGATCAAAGTATAAATTAAAAATATTTTTATTTTTTTTTATAGTATATGCAAGAGCATTTTTGACTCTTTTCCTTATATTGTATTATATCAAATTTTTTAAATTCATTTTAAGATAGTAATAAGACTCATAATTTAATGTGATTGTATTATTATTTTAATATTTTTTTTTCATTTTATTTTTAATTATTTAAAATTTAATTTACCTATTCATAATTGCTCTATAATTTATTAATTAAAATTATAAATATCAAACATTACGTAATAATACAATATATTTATTAAAATATAATACAAAACAATATAGAGAAGCCATGAGAAAATACATAATAACCATCCAAACAAAAGAATAAATGGACCAACATATTGACTAGGGCTCCTTACTAAATGGACTTTCTTTTTAGCTTTCTTCGTGGACTGAAAAAATAATAGGAGTATTTCTTTGTGGGATCAGTTCTAGAGTTTGAATAATTTTTGTCGCCTTTAATTAAAACTCCCAGTTTCAACATCAGAGTCTATGGCGGGTGAAGCCACGAAGTTGAAATTGTACAGTATACTTGAAGTTATCGACTTTCCACCCTGAGGAAGAACACAAAAATTTGCTTTCCGTAATAGTAATCAACCTATTAAAACCCCTTATCTCACAAAATCGATCCTAGTTTGTGTAGAGAGAAATTTGGGAATGGGGTTTGATGAAATGGAACCAATTTTTGGGAGACTAAATGCAGAGTGGTCAGCACCTCACAAAACCCCTTTGAAGCCTTTCCTCTTTCATGTCCATGGATTGCCGAGTGATCCCTCTACTCTCCGTGTCTGCACCACTGACTTCCATTCAAATACATGGGACGCTTTGAAGTCTGCGCAGGAGCTTGAAGATATGGTTTGCCCTTGTTACTCCTATTCAACTTTCTGCTTTCCTTTTTAGTTTGGACTCTTCAATCCTCTTATCAGCTTCTCCTGCAAAAGTTACCTTCAATTTTCAAGATATTCTGCTCTATTCCTAACTTGCGAGAACGCTGAGATGTTTCTTTGTAAAGAACTGATGATTTTTTTTTTTTTGAGAAACAGGTAACAGAAGAATTGATGATATTTTGTGCATTTGATTGTTCTATAGCCTCTACATTTAATATTGACCTTAACATTTAGAAAGGTCTATGATGTGGATAGATTTAGCGCAAGACTTAACCAAGTGAAATAAATGATAGGGGGATGGAAATAGAAGGATAGATAGGGAAAACCAAATCAAGGATGTAAGCACAAATTTAATTTGCTTAAAAATAAAATGAATTGAGCTCAAATCCAGCAATTAAGACTTGAATCATTGCTAATCCTTCCAAATAATCAACACGTATTAGGGAAGTAAGTGCCGTGAAGGTGCTGTCACAAAGTTGGGCTCTCAAGATGCCCAAGAGGAGTCTACGGGCGTCAATTGTCACTTCATTAACCATTGTGTAGGTTATATAGAAAGAGAGAAATATGAAAGCTTTTGAAGGGGTTGCCATGCTTTGGTGTGGATTCTCTACTTTCTGGCTATGCCCTTATACGGGTTCCCCTGTTGTTAATAATATTATTTACCTTATCAAATATATATATATATATATATATATAATGGCGCCATCACAAGACAGAAATTCCCGTTAATTTATATATATATATATATATATATATATATATATAGATATATATATATATATATGCAATTACCCTTCCTCCAACACAACTGTTCCTTTGCTTCACTCCTTTTACGTATACTACAGTCGTTCATAAACGATGTATTCATTTGCATCGGATGCCTTCTCCTTACAAATTGAACCCTCAGAGTATTTCCTTCTTCTCTAATCTCCTGCTTCTACTGCTGCATTTTTCTGTCCCTGTTCACTAAATTTTAGTGGCTCCATGCCGCCTTCTTCACAAATAAACTTCAACCAAATCTTGAAATTCATTTGGGACTTCTCACATGGATTCTATAGAATATAAATACAGCACAATAGATACCCCTGCTACATCCAGGTATTTTGCGCTTTACCTGCACTTTTCACTTTTTCAATGTCTTTATTGGCTGCCTGCGCATTGCTGCTGCCAAGAACAATTCTTGCATCTGAGTGCAATTAATGTACATTTTTTAAATTCGTTGTACACAGGTTCTTTTCTGTCATTAGTGTTTTATGCAAGTTTTAGCACTACTGTTGTTAAATCCGCTCCTTTAAATTTATTGGTTTATTCAATTTGATTCATAATTTAGGCCTTGTTCACATGTAATTCAATGCTATGAATATTTCCTTCCTTTCAAATTCAGACCTATTGTGAATGTTGAAATCAAATTTGCATCACATTAGAATGGAGAAGAGTATATATGCTAAACATTGTTTATGTGAATAAAACTAACCGAAGTTACCACCAAATGGTATTGTCAGTTAGTCGTGTTGTGCCTGAGAGAAACAAATACTCCTATAGGTAAGATTTTTCGTGGAGCCATATAACTTGATGATGTCTCCAATCCTGAGTCTTCATTTATGTCACAAAATATGAAGTTGATATGCTATTTTTGAATAGGAAGACAATGATTCTCATCATAAATGTATACTTTACATAAGAGGAACCATTCAGACAAGATTTTTAAAAAGCTATTGACATATTTCTGCGTTTTTGGAATCATGTCAAGAATATATCGTCTTGCATCTTCATTATTTAATCCATGTTATTCTTTTATCAAGCATTCTATATATGATGCATCATGGCCTTCTTGATGCTCATCCTACCAACAATTACAAATTCATTGTACACAATTTCTCTTCTATAATCAATGTTTTATGCAAGTTTTAGCACTCCTTTTGTTAAATCCACCCCTTTAAATTTGTTGGATTGGATTCATAATATAGGCAGTGTTCGTATGTAATTCAGTTCTATGAATATTTTCCTTCCTTTTTCAAGCCTAGATCTATCGTAAATGTCAAAATGAACTTCGTTTTTCATAAACTATTCATCAATTGAATATTGATAGTGAGTAGAACCACCTCCTTCTACTGCTATATCTCTCTGTTGCTACATTCATCCATTATTGATCTAGACATTCACTTTCCTTCGTTACTGCTATAATTCGAAAGCTTCATCTTTTCATGTATCAAATAATATCCGCATTTGCAATTGAATCAATTTACATACGCCTATCACTACAAAAAAAATAGTGAATTTGTGGAGATTTAATAGTGGGGGTTATAATAATCTCCATAAAATTATATCAAATATGGGGTTAATTTAGCCTTCACTAATTTTCATTAAATTGTGACAATAATTTATAGGTTAATAGTGAGGGTTATAATAACCTCCACTAATTATATCAAAATATAGGTGTTAATAATTTTTTTTTTAAAAAAAATTGGTGGCAAAACTCACGCTCATTAAAAAATAGTGGAATTAAAATTCTTATTAAAAATTCTCATTAAAAATATAAGGAGGGAAGTCTGTATAAGGAGTCTTTTTCTCATCCCACTGACGTAAAACTTAACACCCTTGGACATATGGT